>JBBPCY010000019.1:16402408-16412525 GCA_037974405.1 Brachyalestes nurse
TAAACACAGATTTGAAATCAGCATGAAAAACACTACAAAACCCACATAAACTTATCTCTGATGATTTTGACCTGTTGTCCTGTGTAATATAAGGTATATGTGTGTAAGTGTAAAGTAAGTGATATAGTGTAAATCAAGGGTAAAGTATATATCATTAATACTCCAAGGTATAATAATATATTTATGGTCTTGTCTTGATAAGGTATCAGCCTCAAAACTTGTAAAATACGAGTTATTCTGGGTCTAAATTTTATTACAACCTTTTTCTCACTGTTGTGCAGCTTTCTCTGTTATTATGGATGCATCTACAGCTCTGTTCATTATTTTGGATCTTTTTTTTCAAATGAACTTTATTATTAAATCATTTTATTCATGTACCTGCTAGGGGTTTCTCGGCCAACTAATAAGACCACTACTCAAATACAGTCCCTAAAATATAGAGGTAGAAGAAACTTAGAAATAAAACTAGAAAAAAACTGAAGTTGGAACTGAGATGGAACCAATTCCAATTGTGAAAGTTGTGAAAACCCCCAGCTGACCTAGAGTCTCTTAAATTAGACCTTGTGAGGTTCAAGAACCTCCCGTGTTAGTGGGAAAGTGCAAACCGACAATTTAGCATGACCAAAACCATGTGATGGTGTCTAGTTGCTAAATCATTTATTTCCCACCAAATCATGAAATCATGAATTTCCCATCAAAAACATTGATAGCCATGAAAAGGAGATTCTGAAATACGAGAAGTATTTAACTCCCTTTTTATCTGGTATATCTTCAGCCTATCCAAAATGAGCCTGCCAGGCTTTTAACTGACACGCAAAAATGGTCACACATCACTCCTGTTTATCTGATCCACACGGGCTCCTAGTTGAATTTAGACTCCAGTTTAACCCTCAGAACATGACCAGCATGGATTCATGCCGTATAATAACAGTGTACCATTTTTAGCACTTCTGCTCATGTTAACGAGTTTAAGGGTTAATTAACCTTTAATTATGTCTGTAACACAAAAGTTTTTTCTTATAAAGCTATATATTTTGAATGCAATTGTCACATTTATTGTTACCCATAGACTTTCTTCTGAAATTCTAATGGTCATCCATGACTCACTATTTCATCGGGGTATAAATATGAGGTGACACAGAAGCCAAATTTGTCATTCAGCGACATTGGAAAATGCACAAATGAATCAGAATCAGGATCAGAACACTGTATTGATCCTGGAGGAAATTGCTTAATTGATCATAATCGGAATCAGAAAACTTTATTCATTCCGGGAGAAATTGCTTAGTCAAGGAACTTTCAGGGACATTTGGCCATATGATGACGATTTCCCATTTGTTGCGCTTCCTGACCTACAAACCATTCTGAATGAAAAATGCAGTCCATTATTCCTGTCCGGAAAACCAACGTATAGTTTAAAGTGGGTTAGTAAGTTGATGTTGATCGCGACCTACTGATCCCAGACTATTGGGCCTCTTTCGCTTGTCCTTTGCTGGACTTGGTGAGCGTATATGAGGCAGGTTGAGTATTGGCCGGATCCGAGTGTGTACATGACTCTGTGCATGTGTGTGTGTGTTGTTGTCTTGCGTAAGACTGCAGGGCGGCTGGCTGTGACAGGAGAACTCGCGTGCGACTGTTCCTCTCTCTCTCCCCGCGTTAGCGTGAGAGCCCGGCACGGTTAGGGTTGAACACCAGGTTTTTCCAGTTTTTTTTTTTGTTCTACACTTTTGCTTCTTCTTTGGATTTTTTTTTTTGAGAACCCATTTGTACACAAGACTATCAGCACGAGGCTATCGAGACTCGGGTCTGATACTCACCAATTATCAGAGCCAGAATCGGAATCAGGAAACTATTGATCCTGGAGGAAACTGTTTTGCCCGCACAGACACATAGACAAGAACAATCGAAAATATAAAGAACAAATAAACCCCATAAAAATCTGTACATGATGCTATATACACAAATGCTGCGGGAGAAATACTATAGATGAGTAACTTTTAAGCAAAGGATTAGTAACACAAATAGAGATCAGTAGTAGGTCAGTAATATTGACAAGAGTACCGATACTTTACATGATGAGACTATTGCACATAAAAATAATAATAATAATAATAATAATAATAATAATATGAAGAAGAAGATATTGCACATAATGGAATAATTTAGCACCCAGTAACACTTACACAACCGTGTAGCATCTTATTGTGTGATGTGATACAACTGTGCCGAGATGAAATGACTTTATTGAAGCTGGAGGAACTTTGCTGAATGTATGTTATTCTTATTTGTAAATGGTCCTGAAGGTGGTCGGACAAGAATATGGAGCTATAATGTCCCGGATCCAAATGAAGGACCATCTCATCCACTGCAGTGTCAGCAGGGACTGAAGTGTCTTTGGAAGCCCCTCTTTGAAAATAATGCTAAAAAAACTGTACATTTCGGGTGACTGAGGGTTTTTAATCATTTAAACTGTACAAATCCTTACTAAAGGCTCATAAACCAAACTGTGTACTTGTCTATGTGTGTCAAGTTTAAATCTGTGGAGGCCTAAGGGATTTGCTATTCATGTTGCAGGATAAGGCAGGACATGGGCTGGGGTACTGGGGCGGTTAGGGACCTATTTTTATTTCTTAATGATTGTGCACCACTTTTAAATTACGCACTTTTGTGCGGATCCCATTGTTTATCATGTTAAATTACTTCTCACCCTCAGCAGAACAATATTCAGCTCTGCACATGGGATTCAGTTCATTAAGTAATTGAGTCAGGATCCCTGGTTTAGGGGTTTCAGCTTTCAGTAAAAGGAATTAAGTAGTTTTTCAATAAAGCTTTGTGAAATATCAAACTCAAAGTGACTCAAAATAATAATAATAATAATAATAATAATAATAAGAAGAAGAAGAAGAAGAAGAAGAAGAAGAACAACTACAACAACAACAAAAGTATAAAACGATTATAATAATAATTTACAATTATACATTGCATTTATGAATACTACTACTACTACTGTTACTACTAATACTAATAATAATTATAATAATAATACCATTCATAAAATAAAATAATATTAAATTATATATTTACAATATTATGGTGCATTAAATAATAATAATAATAATAATAATAATAATAATAATAATAATAATAATAATAACTTTTCTAGTTTGTCCACTTCTTATTATTCTTATCAGAGAACTTCAGCTGAATATTTGTTGGAGTATAAATAGAAGCTCTCCTGTAGTTAGGGGCGATAATTATGGTGTAATTTTGCTCTGCAACTGCATGAAGAACCCACCATTAATGGAGAACAGACTTGGATCTTGAATCGTGGTCCGGAGGTTTGCGTGTGTGTTTTTTATAGACGTGTTACCTCACTCCTTCCTGTGTGTTCCTGGAAGGTTTGTGTTTGAGGTGTTTTCCAGCTTCAGCTTCAGATTCACTCGATTTGCTGCCGTTTTCTGATAACTGATAGCTGAAGTGTATTTGCTTTGGCAGGCATTCGGTGATTTCTTGTAACATCGTTCTTTTAAAAAAATCCAGCTGTGAATTTCCAACATTACAGCATCACCCTTATTGCATGCAAGCAGAGCGCATGACAGAGCGCAGTCAGGAAGATGATTCGTCATTATTTAGAGGGCCTCTATCAGTTCAAGTGTCCAGTCTCCTTGAGTTTTTCTCATTATTAGCTATAGACAAGCCTTTCCTTATAGGAAAAACCCGACCAGAAAGACAGAACTTCAGATAAATGAGCCACTGTGACTCAATCTGTTCTTCACACTGTAAAGAAAAAGCCCATTACTTGAGGCCGGATTGAACCTGATGCTGCCGGAGGAAAGTGTTACATAATGACCATCTGTATGCGTACATTATTGCCTTCAGGTGTTTCAAACATAAAGTCAAGCATATCAATATATTTTGGACAATGTTATGCTTCCTTCTTTGTGGGCATAGTTTGGAAAAGACCCCTATTCCAACTACTCCAGCATGACTCTGTCCCAGTGCACAAAGTGAGCTCCATAAAGACGTGGCTGGAGGAGTTCGGTGTGGAAGAACCTGACTGGCCCACACAGAGTCCAGACCTCAACCCCATCCAACACCCTTTGGGATGAACTGGAACGGAGATTGTTCAACATCAGTGTCTGACCTCATAAATGCTCTACAGAATGAATGGGCAAAAATTCGCACAGAAACTGTAGAAAGCTTTCAGAGAAAAGTGGAAGCTGTTATAGCTGCAAAGGTGGACCAACTCCTCTATGGATGGATTTGAATGCAATGTCATTGAAGTCCCTGTTGGTGTGATGGTCAGGTATCCCAATACTTTTTTCATATAATGCGTGTGTATATTTACTTATATATACTTATAAATGTTCTTGTATATAATATTTATATTACATTTTTATATCATATATTATGCTACTTCTACTATCTTATCTACAAGTGATGGGCAGATGAGTAGAACACATTAAATTTTATGCAAATTAAGGCTGGGGGCCTGGTTTAGATTTGGAGTGGTCTCCCTCCCCAAAAATCTCAATATCCTCTGCGGTCACAAACTGACCAATGTCGAAGGTCTGGAGGGCTGCTTGCGTGAACTTTGCAAGAACAGATACAGTCTTTAACTCTCCACCAGCTTCATGTAAGGGGTTTCCAATAAGGTGGCCAGCTAGTGTGGAAAAAACACTTTTAATTCAGAAATAGTCTCAGATTGTCTTCCTTCCACAATATGTTTAAAATCTAAACTCAGATCATTTCTGAAAATAGTTTGGTTTTATGTGCATTTTTTGGACCACTGTCCTCTTGCAATATCCAATCTGTTTCCTTCTTCAGTTTCTTCACTGACTGGGAAAT
Organism: Brachyalestes nurse; assembly: GCA_037974405.1. Lineage (NCBI taxonomy): Eukaryota > Metazoa > Chordata > Actinopteri > Characiformes > Alestidae > Brachyalestes > Brachyalestes nurse. Next base: position 16,407,257 of record JBBPCY010000019.1, read on the forward strand.
TTTCTTCTTTTCTTGCCTTGAATCCTTAATTTCTGTTGCATTGGCTGTTATGCAACCCCAAAATATTGTAGATCCACAAGGCTGACAACATGGTCTTTTATTAAAAACGTTATCATGTTTCTTCTGGTGGCTGTAGCCAAAGAGTTCATTTTGGGGTCATCAGACCACAGCACTTAATTCCAAAATGCTTATGGTTTATCTAAGAGCTGCATTACATACTTGAGATTCTTGTCGTGTTTTGTGATGAGGTCATGGTTTAGGTTATCTTTGACTGACCCTTTCATGAAGACGATTGTGTAACAACACTTCCACTGCACCACTAGTCCAGTTGCAGTCAGATCTTATTGTAGGTTGGTAGCAGTGATGTGGGGGTTTTGCTTTGCATGCCTGGCCACTGTGAGCTGTTTTATAGACATTTTTCCTTGTCTTGACCTCCACAGCACTCATTTTAGAACATCATTTCAGACAGTGAAATTTAATTATTTAACACACTTTATTTTGCTTTTCTAGCTTTGAGTCAATTACCTTTCCTTCCAGATCTTCCTATCTAAGCACAAAACCTTCAGAGGGCCACATCATTTTCCTTTTCCAGTTTTATTATTATCTTTATTATTATTATTCCGTTCACCCATTTTTTGGCCCCCTACTCCTCCCAGAGCTTTAGAGATAGAGACACCGTTCCAACTCTGACACATCCGGCCCGATCTCGAATAACGGGCTTGTTCACAGCTTTAATATAATATTATGTTAATGCTATGCAAATGCTATGCTAATGTTAACGCTAATGCTAATGATATTGCTAACGCTATTGCTAACGCTATTGCTAACACTAATGCTATGCTAATGCTAACTCTATGCTACCGCTAATGCTATGCTAATGCTATGTTAATGTTAATGCTAATGCTATGTTAATGTTAATGCTTTGCTAACGCTAACACTAACGCTAACGTTAATGCTAATGATATGCTAATGCTAGGCTAACGTTAATGCTACGCTATGCTAATGATATGCTAATGAAATGCTAATGATATGCTAATGCTAGGCTAACGTTAATACTATGCTAATGCTAACGCTATGCTAATGAAATGCTAATGTAAATGCTAGGCTAATCTTATGCTAATGGTATGTTAATGCTAGGCTAATTATATGCTAATGCTATACTAATGCTATGCTAATAATATATTAATGCTAAGCTAATATTAATGCTAACGCTGATGCTCATACTAACGCTAAAGCTGTCTGCATTTGAGCAAGCACACTTTGCATTTTCTCTGCGAAAATGCAGTCTAGTTTATTGTGCTCTGGAATTGTCCATACATAACCTTATGACACAAATAAACTCAGAGCCAGAAAACAAATGGGAATTGTGTGTTAAAGTTTGTAGAATCTTATTCCATTGTGTTAACACCTTTTCAATTAGCAAACAAACAAAATGTGCAATTTGGCGCTATATGGTCACCACTGTGTAGATATAAGTTTCATTGTTACAGGTAGTAATAGTTTAACTATGAATAACTATGTTTAAGATGAATAACTCAATAAAAGACTACGGTTCAAATGAGGGAAAGCCCGTCTACCTTATTTGCTCTCCCTTTTTGGTTCACAAGCTCTCTTTGTCTCTCCCTGTCCAGCCTTCTCCTCACCTCACTTCATCCCTTGCTTGCCCTCTCTCCTCCTGACTCTCTTTCTCTCTCTGTTTACTCCCTCCTCCATTCTCCATCTATTTTGGGCTGCATGGCGAGAGCTAACCCGGTCGCTAAGCTAAACACGGCTGGTCCCTTTCCTGCCCGCTGATGCGGAACCAGCCGGGCAGCCAGCACACGTAGCTGTGCGTGTGATGCTATCTGCCAGAGCTTCATAGTGCACCCCTACACACACACACACACACACACACACACACACACACGCCCTCTTCCACCCAGAGCTCCAAACTTCACCAAGAACGTGGACATTGTGTCCAGCTCTAAAAATAGCCAAAAGACAAACAGAGAGATCTCCCTAGTGGGCAGTGTGGGACTCAGGGAGGTCCAGATGAACGGATAGTGGAGATTGTACATTGCTGAGAGCAACACACTTGGGGCCCTCCAAGAAAACTGTCCGCCTGGGGATTCCTTGGTTAAGGTGGCCCCCCTAGCAATGGATATTTTACCCATTTTCATGATTCATTAATAAGTAAATAGTATTCAGATATTCTAGCAAGAATACATATTTTTTGCTCTACGCTTAAGGTCAGTGTGAGCTGGAAAGTGTCATGATTTCTTTCTGAGAAAAAGGGTTTTTCAGGGAGGGTCTCTGAGCTAGCTTAGCCTTTTCTCTGGATGATAGATAGGGAGGCAGGGTGGCGAGGTGAAATATGATATAACTGGTTGACATTATCACTTTCAATTGTGCAGAAGTGCAACAAATGTTAAGTTGTCATCATACAGCAAAACAACTTCTTATATGGAAGTTCCCCCAGCTTGTGTTAATGCTCGAGGGCGTCAGACGTCATGCTGAACTTTGTTTGGTGTTCCTATGTCCCTATGTCACACGCATTTGATGACTTATTATGAGTTATTATGACTTAAAAAACATGTAATAATAATAACCGCCACTGGTGCTTTAAAAATGGCGTCACACACAAATGAACATAAAGAACAAAAATGATCAAACTGCTTATATTTTAGGTCTTAGAAACAGATTGAACAAATCCAAGATCTTTGAACCCGGCAGAACGTTCAGGATCATCTCCGTCCACAAATGGGTGGAGTAAACCTGCAGAGGGAGAGTGGCCTAGTGAAAGAGCAGCGATTGTGTAGGAGAGCAAACACCAGTTTTACATCATTTTTACTTGTTGAAATCAGATTTAACTGGTTCTAAGGGCTAAATTTCCTACACATTGTTGTAGAGTGATGTGATCAAAACTTGTGCTAGTACAGATCTGACCCTTCAAACCAACCCTCGAAGCTAAAATCTCGAGTGTGAAAAAACTGCATGAATTGTTTGTAGTAGTTTGCTCAATTTACCCACCAAAAATTGTTGTTCTGGCTTCCAAACACTCTCATGTCTCCTCAACAAGGCCAAAACTTTCCTGCAAGGGATTGTGGTTGGAACTAGACATCTTAGGAAGGCAGATCTCCAGGACCAAGGTTGGAGACCACTGGTTTAATATATATTTTCCTATTTGTCTTATCTTTATTGTTATAAACGTTCAAACGTACAAATTTGAAATATTTCCATTCGTAATTTTACGTGGATATTCCAGTTCGCAAGAGCTGCTGTTTATGTTACAGAGTTAAAAACTGATGAAATGCAGTCAACCCACTGAGGCCACACCCACAGTCACGAACATGTTTTTTCATAGCAGCTGTCGCCAGGTTCAGGTCAGCTTTATAGCAAAACAGATCCTGCAGTTTCGCAACAGTTGCTATGAAAGGAAACATCTGTGGGCGGAGCATACCTTTTCTTGGATACTCGATTAGGTAAATAGTAAAAAAAGTAAATACTAAGATATTCAGTATCTGTGTATAATTGAACAATCTTGCTCACCCAGTGTTTCCGCACATAGATCAAGAATAGATTGCTCCCCTACTCCTTCCCCATGCACACACACCCTGACCTGCATCCACATTGTTTGTTATTTTTTCTCATTCAGCTTTCAGCGAGGTCTGCCGCCCATCGCCTATGTTCTTTAAAAAGATACAGCACACACAAAGAGCGCTAAGTTTAGCTCTTGCGCTAATCGTACAGCGCAACTCAAGCATGAAATCCCGTTTTTCTTTTGTTTCAGTGCGCATGCACCAGCAGGAGCACCAAGACATGGTATTACAGCTCCAAATACGCTTTTCATAGATAAATGGAGCTAAACTTTTCCTAAATAGGCCCGAGAAAACTCCTGTTCAACAACAGCTTTTGCATCATTAGTAAGGTAGTGATGAAGTTTTAGTACAAAAAATGAAATTGGAGAAAAGGTTGAGAATGTATTGTGGAAATCTCATAGTGCAATCAATGGAAATCAATGGAAAATAATTACAATTGCAGTGTTTATTTATCAGTTATTGGTTTATTTGCTTGAGATGTCTGCTGTTGAAAAATGCTACGTTCAGAATATAAATTTTATTTTTATTTCATTATACTTAGGCTTTTTCCAACAGTTCCAGAAGTGAAAATCTCAAGGCTGAACATGAACGGAATTGTAATTGTAATTATATTATTAAATAAAATTATCTTAAATGAACTTTTGGTTGTCACACCTGAGTGTGTGTTTCCGAAGCAGGAGGCATGGAGACTGCTTTCCATTCTCACTCAGACTTTATTTCCAGAAACAATACAAACCAAATCCTGGTGCGAGGGTCGATACGTTTTCTGAACTCAAAAGATGACTCACCCAGGGTAATGTGATGGAGAACCGACAATTAACAAATGAAACACAAGCACCTATAAACCTAAACCCAAAACCCAGCCACCAAAAAACAAACACAATCACTTAACTGAAACTAAACACGCCTGAACATAATTACAGAATAAAAGTCCCAAACAGAAAACGTGAAAACCCCAAATGAAAACAAACAGTGACCTCTGGAGGCTGCTATGGAGACGTAACATTGGTTAACTGTGAGTAAAACAAATCAGTCCATCATGGCATGTTGGAGGCATGTGAGGAGCAGTTAAAGCATGAAAACATAGACAATTAAAAGATGTGTAAGCAATTTTATTGTTGTCATCAACACGAATAGTAGTTTTCATGTGATGTTGATTAGGTTGAGACTAAGAGACCCCTATAGATAAACATTTAAACACTCATTTTAGCCAGCTGACTGGCTAACCACTAACATTATCCAGTGGGCTTCCCAGCCAGCCATGCTGGTGTGTCTATCCCATTTCATCACTGTTGACTGGTTGACTTTGCTAGTAGCTTACAAACTTTTCCACAGGCATACAGGAACCGTGCTATACTTAAACTGTACTAGGGTTGCCAACCGTCCCGAATTGTCCGGGACATCCCGAAATATGGGTGATTTAGATTTGTCCCTTCCGGGGCAGCTCCAGTCCCGTATTCCAATCACAGCCCCGTCGGCCAATAATAGTACTGTAAGCACGAGGCAAAATGCAGCAAACGTTGCTATGAGACGGTTGTTGGTGTGCGTGTGTGTGCACTGGCCACTAGTGCTGAGCTCTGCGCAAGCTGCCAACTCTCACGCAATGAGTGTGAGACACACACATCTCGCATCTAGGCTGCCCATTGTGCACACTCCTCAACAGTAGGTGGCGCACCTAATGATGCAGCAGT
>JBBPCY010000019.1:16412625-16425663 GCA_037974405.1 Brachyalestes nurse
GAACATTGTTTACGAGTCACAACGCCCAAGTCCGAGTCAAGTCTCAAGTCGTTGAGGGCAAGTCTAAAGTCAAGTCATAAGTCTTTCTTTGTGCGACTTAAGTGCGACTCCAGTCTCTGGTGAGTATGCTGTGTGCTGACCACCATGCTGCAGTCACTCTGTTAATTCTGCCGAAGGGGGAGCAAAACACTAAACTCATAGTCAAGTACGTGTAATTCAATGAATTAATAATTCAAGACATCATACAATTAAAGGCTAGCAAAAACAACAGTAGGAACAAAAAGAAGATCAACAAAAAGCTTTTAGGTTGAATACTTAGTTTCCTGCAATTGAGTTTTCCAGCAAATCCAGTACCTCTTTTTGGGATTCCTTTGGTCTAAATAAAATAAAGTTTGAAAATGAGAGGTATAAATAAGAGCAATATAATCCAAAAGCTGCCACCAACAGAGCTTAATGACATGAAACACAATGAACACACACATATACTCAGTGAAATTAAAAGAGTTGACATTTAAAAGGTGTACAATATCCATCAACATTTTCTTTTCTTTATAGACTGGTAGTAAGAGGACAATGATATGGTAATGGTTGAACTGGTTGAAGTCATTAAGCGAATGTCAGTTTTCCAGTTGTCACTAAATAATAAGTATTTTTATTTTTGGCAGTAATAAAAAACATGATAAAATGCAAAAATACTTTTAACAAATTGTACTTACATGCTTGCTTCATTACATATATGTACAAGCACAGTCATTTACAAACATGGTTATAGGCCATATTTACAGTGAAACAAAATGATAGTAGAGCTGTAAACATTCTTCTCTGTGTTACTGCCTGTGATTTCAAATGATTCTCACTCTTTCCTACAAAATGCAGAAGAAAATAAGTGCATTTTGTGAATTTTTAATTTTGTGAATTTAATTTCCTATTGGGAGTTTCAAGAATGTAATGCAGTTGTTTCCAACTCCAAAAAATATGAAATGGTGATAGCTCAGACACATCATTGTTACTGAGAACAACAGTGAGCATGGCATTTATGAATATATAACTACGAACGTGCATATTTGGGTGTTTGTTCTTGTTGTTGTAAATAAAATCTATTTCCAGTTTTCTCAGGAATTACTGGCAGCCTTGCGATAGCTGATTAAAAATGTTTGTAAAAAATCACTTTTTTAGTAGTGGAAAATATTGTTATTGTTAGTGGAAATGTTATTAAAAATTTAGCCGTTAGTGAGAACGAATTTTTAAAAACAAAATCACACGTGTCGCAATTATTGAGATCCAAGAAAAGTGAATTAAGGAAATGCTTTGCATATTTAACTAATTATAAGTAGGGATAAAGGTTTGGAAAATACAGTCATTGATTTCCAGTTTCACTGAGGTCTAAAAAGTGAGGTGACAAAGAGCCAAAATCCATTAGTCATCCATCCCAAACGTCTTTTTAAACATATTACTGACACACTGTGCTTTCTCCAGCTCCGCCCTTAGAGGAGACCGTCACCTGAGTATTAGTTTAGAACTTGCTCTGGGCACAGAATGGAGTGAGTGGGTGTGTAGTGTGCATTGGCAGGTGGCAGCCCAGGTGTGGTGAATGAAAGTAATTCAGGCGGTGCTGGGTTGCTAGGCGCCAAACGACAGGTCCACCTGTCTTGTGTGTTCCCAATGATAGTCTGTGTTGTGTGATTGGTTGTGAGTAAGTGGGGAGGTCCACACAGACTGATATATTTCAAGTGATTATTTCTTTTCATTTTAATGATTATAACATCTAATGAAAAGCCCAATTTAGTATCTCAGAACATTCTAATATTATGTAAGACCAATACAAGGAAAGGATTTTTAGAAATCTTGGCCAACTGATAAGTATGAGCATGTACAGCACTCAATACTTCTCCAGGGTGCGGTTATCCCTATTGCTTGTACACTTTTTTTTCTACCACATCTTTTCCTTCCCTTCGCCTCTCTGTTAATGTGGAGACACAGAGCTCTGAACAGCCAGCCTCTTTTGCAATTACCTTTTGTGTCTTGCCCTCCTTGTGCAAGGTGTCAGTGGTCGTCTTTTGAACAATTGTCAAATCAGCAGTCTTCCCCATGATTGTGTAGTCTACAGAACTGGACTGAGAGACCATTTGTAGGTGTTTTGAGTTAATTACCTGATTAGAGTGTTGCACTAGGTTTCTTCAATACTGAACCTTCTTACAATATTCAAATTTTCTAAGATACTGAATTGGGGTTTTTATTAGTTGTCAGTTATAATCATCAAAATTAAAAGAAATAAACACTTGAAATGTATCAGTCTGTGTGGAATGAATGTATACATTATACAAGTTTCACTTCTTGAATGGAATTAGTGAAATAAAATCAACTTTTTGAAGATATTCTAAATTTATTTACAGCACCTGTACATGCAGAGTGTTCGAAGGCAAGAAGTAGCCTAAAAAACTGCTTTTTTTATTTTACCACTTTCAGCCTTACATACAAAACACAAAAATACACAAAACACAAAAAACAAAGTTTCATAGCTGGGATTGAACAGTAAATTAAATTACTATATATCCAGATATCAAAACCCCTTTGTCTTATCATTACCTTTACTCTGAATGACTGTTTTATCATAAAAAATACAGACATTTTGAAAAACTGGTGTAATTCCCCTTTAAAAGTAGTGGTTCAAAACATATGGCAGTATTTTGGCTAGTGATTTATTTAAAGTATTCAAATATTAAAATATTAGAGAGAGAGAGAGAGAGAGAGTGTGTTTTGGTGAGTTCACTGCACCTGGATTCTCAGACTCCTGCATGCTTTTGGTCCTCCAAGTCTTCAAATTCTGCCCATTTTCGAAAATGTCCTCATACGAATGATCACTATCTGAATCAGATCTGTTGTCTGTAATCATTTCTGAATTCCCATAAATGTCTTTCTCCATCATCTCCATTCTGTTCTCTTCAGCCAGCAGGACCTAAGAGTGGAGTGTGAATCAGCTCAGAGAGATGGAGCTGCTTCTAGTTAAACTGGCCCAACTCAGATAACCAAAGTAAAAGGTCTGTAAAATAAAGTGAGTGTATGTATGTGCTGGACACTGTTCCTTTAAATGCTTCCTGTTTTACCCATTTTGCTTTAGACATGCCATAAAATGTGCATGTGGGGTTTTTTTTGGAGGGGTTGGGATGGGGGAGTGGAGGCTATGTTCCTTGAAATGCTTCCTCTTTTATCCGTTTTGCTTTCTAATATTAAGACATGCTATAAAATGTGTGTGTGAGTTTTTTGGAGGGGTTGGGGTGGGGGGTGGGGTCTATGTTCCTTGAAATGCTTCCCCTTTTACCCATTTTGCTTTCTAATCTAAAATGTGTGGCGTCGGGATGTGGATGAGAGAAACTGCAATAATACTTGTTCTGAACTCAAGACCAGAGGCTTTTCTGAGTAGGTAGTCTGGGCCCTATTTGAATAAAAAAGACCAATAAAAGGCTCATGACTGGGGCAGAAACTGTAGTTTTTCAGTGTTTTGCATACTTTGGCATTTTTAGCTAAAAACATTTTTATATTTTCAGGTAGATTTTGCAAGGGCTTAAGATTTCATGTGTGTGAATTGGACAGATCCTTATACTGTACCTTTATTTCCAAAACTATAGTATTGCAGAGTCCGATGCAGTCCCATAATAAGAATACACATCTTAAACTTTTGCTGCAGGATTGCGATGAAATCCAGCTCCAAATTTATTTAGTCCAGTCCTTGGTCCTAAAAGGACTGGGGTTGGAAAACAAGTCTGTGCTCTTTTGATGTCTGAAATACAAATGTTTAGCTCAAATGTACAAATGCAAATTCCATTATTTGGCTTTTACAGAACAAATCTGAATTTTTTATGCTTTTCAGTTTTGTTCTTGTATGACCTATGAAATGGGTATCTTCATTATGTTAACAGTTAACAGCCCAGTTCCGGTCCTATTGGTCTAATGTCCAGTGATTTAATTTGGTAATTAACAGGTGAGCAGGACCATCTGTGTTTGAACAGGCATCAAGGTTCAGCATTGCTGGGGAGTGGCCAGGGTTGCACACTGGCTGGGAAGCCAAACAGTAAACCAGAAAGATACAAACAGACAAGCATGGGTACATTTCTGTTAACAAAACCATACAATCTGGCTAATCTGACTAATCTGTCTTAACTCATGGCTTTCTAGCAGGTCTCGAAAGTAGGTTTAACAAACTCTGAGCTTAACCCTGAACTCTGAGCTAAAGAGTGCTGACAGATGAACTCTTGAGTTTTTGGTTCCAGAACAGCTGATATGAGTTGGTTCACTCTGGGTCAATTGCGTGACCGAAAAGTGTAAAAGGTCATTATCAGTTTAGCTCCAATGCTACAATTCACCATGGCCATCAGCAAAAAAGGTTATGGTACTCCCCACTGGAATGTGATGAGAACATTTTCAGAACAAAAAAGTCAAGTTGGGCTTTATTGTCATCCCAGTCATATACATTAGGTACACAGTGAGATGAAATATCGTCCGCCTGGAATATACATGCAGCATTACAACACAACAATGAGGGTAAAAAGGAGGTGAATGAATTACAACTAAATCTGTATACAGTAATCCCCAGCTTTTCGTGGGGGTTACGTTCCAAGAGCACCCACGTATAGTGTTTTGGTTAAAAAAAGGCCTAAAAGTCCTTATTTTTATAGTGTAAACCACAAATATGCCCCAAATATGCTCCAAAAACACTTTAAAGGGGACATATTATGCAAAACTCATTTTAGTTATAATAGGTTTATGGGCTAAACAAAACATGTTCATGTTCTTTATATAAACAAGTTCTTTACATAAAATTACTCTCACATAAAGAAATATCACAGGGTTTATTCTTCACAGTTTGAGTCCTTTTGAAAACGAGCCATTTAGAAAGAGGGCCCAGTGTGAGGTCCCATTGGGCCAATTTGCATAAAACTTGCACAGAGTCGCCCCTCATCTGTTGAGACCCCACCTACTAGATTAGTTGAAGAGCCGCCATTTTGTCTGTCAGTTTTACAAGCACGGATAAGACGAGCGCTACGGCTACGGGGGTGGGGGCAAATTTACCATCGGCCCACCGGGCAAATGCCCAATCGCAGTTAAGTTTTGTTTCATTACAGGCAGCGTAAGGGGTGGGTGGAGCATGGGATTCTGTGAAGAATAAACCTGCTGATATCTCTTTATGTGAGAGTGATTTTGTTCAAAGAACTTCATGAACATGTTTTGTATAGTCCATAGACCTATTATAACTTGTTTTTTTTTATGACATAATAGGTTCCCTTTAATTACCTTTTAACATAATTATTTACTGTAGAAGTTATTTTTGTCCCAGTGCAGGAATTGTACAAAATGCATCTCAAGAGGAAAATGGAAAAGACCGGCAAAAAATAGTGTTCTGATGTGGCAAATACGAAAAGTAGATCTTGAAATTAAATTACTAGAATGCTGTTTAGAGGGTGAGTGCATGGTCATATATTATATTGATTGATGAACAATATAAAAAACTAATTTCATTTATATTTGTAGGAAATAAAGAGAAAGAAATGAATGATTTGTCTTTATTTGACTACTGGGGGTGGTGGGAACTGTGAAGTTATTCTGTCAAACTAAGTCTCAGACAGCTTTCACCCAGGACATCAGGTTTTTGGGTAAATGGTCAGCCGTGAGGGCTGGGATGTGTAGCCTCTGTCACCAAGCAGTTGACCGTCAAACTCTCCTGTAATTCTATAGTGCATCCAAGTAAATGACAAGTTTGCTGCATCACATGTGCTCTTGACAGTGCAGAGAATGGCTTATTAGTTGCAGTATAATGTGATGTACAGTCTTTGGACTGTAGTCAGTGTATCTGCACATTAATGTTATGGAAGTTTTACTTCATTGACTGAAGAAGTAGTGATGGGATGGGATGTGTGTGTGCTATCACACTGGGAAATCCTGCAACATCCAAACTATTTAATGATCCCAGTCTGAGGCGAAAGTAGAACGACATGAACATAACAGAATCTATAGCTTTAATGATTTCTGCTTCACCTACACACCTGTCAAATTCTTCTATTATGATCATTAGAGGTTTATGTTAGTGAACACTACTACAGTCTGCAATAGGTGCCTGTTTGGTTTGAATATATAACACTTAAGTGATCCAAATTTAGTTTGGACCCCCGTCCCGTCCCTAAAGATATGATAAGGAAATTACACATGTATACAAACTCAGCTAAATATTAGAATTCTTACACAATCTAACAAAATCATAATAACAGGTCAAATCAGCCCACTTTGTTACAGCAGAAGACCACACAGTCCTAATCTTCTGTTCTACTGTTGTTCTTCACTTTTCCAGAACCTAAAAGGAAAGATCTGAGTGTCCACAGTGTTTAATAAGAGCAGTGAGAAAAAAAGATCTCTTACTCAACGGTCAGTGCTGAACCATCCACAGTGCTGAACCATTCCAGACACGTTCTGTGTTCCTGTCAGTCAGCCCATTGTTTCCCTAAACTCATTAATAAAGACCTGCAGAAGTGTGTGTGTATATTCTCAGATACACAATAGACATCATCATCTTCCTCACATTTAACTGTCTACTGTAAGAACTCACAACAGAACACAGCTGAAAGATTTTACTCAGACACAGTTACCAGTGATGATCTTAAAACCACAATGTTTAATTTTGTTAACTCATCAATACCATGGTCTGCAAAAATGAAAAAATACAAACTTCCTTCCTGTGGCCTTTGGTGAAGAAAGCAAGTGACCCTTTACCCAAAATGTAAGATACACGTGAGGACAAGTCTAAGCAGATCATTTTGTGAACAATTGTCTGTCCAACATAGTAAGGAGGAAGATGTTCAGATGTGAGTAATTTCTCATTGACCAACTTTATGTATATTATCTGAACTGAGTCTCTGTAGATCAGAAGATCTGCTCAATTAAAAAAAGGCAACCAAAACTGACAGGGTGCAGCATCTGCAGATCACCTGCGTCTTCAACCAGTATAAAGTGGCAGGTCATTGCTCAGCTTTGGCCCAAGGTGAGCTCATCACTGGACCAACTTCAGTTTGCCTACCTGGAGTGGATAATTCTATCATCCACCTCTTACTTCATTCCCTCTTTCATCTGGAGACTGCTGGGAGCACTGTGAGAATCATGTTCTTTGATTTTTCCAGTGCTTTCAACACAATCCTGAGGGACAAGCTGGAGTACACGGGAGTGGCCATCGTCTCACCCCATGGATACTGGACACTAACCAACCACAGTATGTGAGAACTGTATGGCTGTATGTCGGACAGGGTTGTCTGCAGTACTGGGGCCCTGCAGGGAACGGTTTTGGCACCTCAGTGTAAAAACTGTATTGACTCAAATGTAATCCATGATTATGATTTATTTGATGAAAAAATCTATAACATAAAATATAGCATTTGGTTGGGCCAGTCTAATAGTGTTAGCTCCAAGACAAGTGTTGAGCCCAGGTGTTGACAATTTTTGAGCCTAATAAATCAGGGACCAGACTGAGGACCTGCAACTAAAGAAATCTGAATCTAAGAAAACACATCTAAACACTTCGTGTTTGTAGTTTTAAGAAGAGAAGGGATTTTTTTGGACAACCAGTAAAAATATCTAGTCGGACATGCAAAGTAAAACCCCCACATCACTGCCAGGAACCTACTGGAAGACTGGCACGTGAGCAGTGAAGCACTGGCCCGCTGTTTAATATTGCACAAACATCTACTTCAAATGGGAAGTTAATCAAAAAGTAGTCCTAACCATAAACCTTAATTATAGGACATTGTAGTATCTGTGACGATTATTCATAAATTTATTATTATTCTATTTGTTTTCACATTTTAGGGCTCCATTGAGGATCAGGCATAGCATAATGCCGCCCCCACTGCTGGCCCCAGCTCTGCCTAAGTGTCCAATAAGCAAAAAAAAAAAGACAGCTCCCTAACACTGAAGTCTGCTGCAGAGGAAGAAAAATGCTGAAATGAAACTACTGTTCATTTCTGGTAGAAAAAAAACACTCAGAAGAAACACTTTAATTGTAATGTTAGCTTATGAAAGTCATGGCTGTAAAAACAAGGGGAACACAGAAATCTCACAGAAAGTTATTACATGAAATTATTATTAATATGCCACCTGGTGTCTGAGACATTGTTTTAGGAGAGTTTTGAGAAAGCTTAAAATGTGTCACATTCATTACAGACAAAGAGACACATGCAGAGCATTCTAAGGCAACAAGTAGTCCAAGAAAACTACTTTAACTATTTTACCACTTTAACATTACATATAAAACTTAGAAAACATGGTTATAAATAAATTAATTCATTAATATAATGTCATTAATATAATAATTAGATACTGTAATAATGTTAACTGGTTGTTGTCTACCAATCGGTCTACTCTGTTCAGATCTTCAGTCCACATTACATCTTCATAAATGCTGTGAGATATTTCTAATCTAGAAAAGACTCACTAAAACACTTCTTGTGTTTCTCTCTAAAACACAGAATTAGTGCTCTTTTCTAAAATGACTCTGATGGTTAATTTCAGGAAGTAGCCAAAGTTTAAAAAACAGGTTTTAGGTGACCTTCCTGTTTTGACTGAGGTGTGAATTCAGTCGAGCTCCAACAGTCATCTTTTCTTCTTGTTGGTTCTTAATCTCATGCTGTATTCACATTAAAATTCTACACATTTCAGATATTATGATGAACTCAGTATAGTTTCTGTATATACAGGATCAATTTCCATATCCATGCTTTTTCTTGCATGAATGTTTAGTTCATAATTTGAGTGGGTTTTTGCACTTTTTTTACAAGCTCGTGAGAATTATTTCTCCCCTTCATAGATAAACTGGAGCTACCCCCTCTTTCATTCAGCAAAGTTAACCAAAGCAATGCTTTTTTTTTTTGGAGAGCAGGCACTGTTAGACCATGTTCAGTGATTCAGTTGCACTTGTCTGCCTCTAGAGGGAAATAAAAAGTGTCTGCTTTGAGAAGCTGCCACATTTAGGTCTAATCACGAAGAAGAAGAATAGAACACATGGTGTAACACTATTTTTTTATTATATAGGAGTAGCGCTGCAAGTCTAGTGTACCCCTGAGTTCTGTAATCTGTTACAAGTCTGATTTGTACATTTCTCTGTATTTTCCGAAAATACCTGAACTTCTATTCTAGAAGTATATTTGAGAAAGGGAAGCTATCTGTCCCTTTACACTTTTACATTTTGTTCCTCATTGTTTTTGTTGGAATATTGCATTTTTTGATGGAATTCCAATGCACACTGACACAAAACTGCACGAAAATTATGCTTAGCAAATACAGTATATACATATGATCGTAGACAGAAGAATTATCCAAGGTTAAGCTTGGTGCTTATCCATCATGCTTCTTATTGAATTATTATTATTATTTGCATAAAAAGGTTTTCATTGTTATAATGCTCACTCAACTCCACTCTCTGTTTTCTGTAAAGTAGTTCTGTAAAGTGATGTCAAAGCAACAGCTATGGAAAATAAGTGGAGTGTTCTGAATTTACAGTTGTAATTACAATAAATTGCATTAGACTACAGTTAGTTATGGTCATGTCATGTGAGGGGTTTAGAGAAATCCTTTAGAGTGCTATTATCTCCCAGTAATGCCTCAGCGACCCAAACTACAGGTTGCCTTCCTGGCCTTTAACGTAAATACAACAACCAGAGTGAATGACAATAACAAAACCCAAATGCTCTCATTGTAATTGTCCAAATCCTCTACACCCCACTGTGAGTTTCAGAGTTCTGTTTTTGATGGAGCGTTCCACCTTAAATGCTACAATGAACCCAACTGTTTTTCATGAAAACAGTTAAATAAGCCAAAGATAGGTGATATAAAAGTGAGCTAAATGATCATTTTTTTACATGTATTCCAGTTTGAGTATTTATTCTGATGTGAGCTTCTGATATTGCATATAAGATATGCTATATAGATGTAGAATGTCTTCTTATTAGTCAATAGGCCAGTTGTTTTTGACAAGCAGACATTCTTCATAGCAAGTTAGACCTCCCTAAGTTTGTGTGATGTGATTCTTCATTAAATTCATCTGCATTACACCTTTTTTTGGTAACAATGTGTGAATCCATTTTCTTTATCAACAATATGACGAGTTCAGTCCTGCAACACTGTGGACTGTAACGCGGTCAACCACTCTGAGGCAAATTCCAGCATGTTAAAAGACCAAGGAAATCTGAATAAATCACATACAATGAAAGATGGGACTAGAGCACAGAGCAAACAAAAAAGATAAAGAACATCAATGTTCAAATGCTCACTAGGCTGGTTGTTAGAGACGGACCTCTACTGATCAGACAGGCTGATGAACTCAAACCAGAGAACAGTTTTGTGTAGCAAAAACACAAACTATCCACAAAACTGTCTTCCTCAATCAAAAAAGAGAAAAACCTTTTTTTCTTTCAAGAGCCAAAAGCAATCTGGTTAACCCCACTGAGTTTCAGAAGCTCATGAGGCAACTCAAGACTAGAGAAGCAACTCGAAAAGCAGGAAATTATAGTCTTGATCAAATGATCAGTCTTTTTAGTCTTCTTCCAGAACTCTAAAACACAGATTGAGAACCCGCTACCTGGTCTTAAATAGGTGGAGAGCAGGTGTATGTGATTGCTCCTAATGACTTAGGAATGGTCCTTTGCTTCCCTCTAGTGACTAAAGAGGATCTAGCAGCCAGCCCAGGCCCCTGGACTTTTCCAGTGAAAACTGGTACTAGAATATTAATCTATTACTGCAGAAGCCTGAGTGCCAGTATCTCCCAGCATAGCACTTTCTCTAATGTTACTGCATACTCATAGTACAGACCTCAAATAGACACAACCAAGTAAACCAGTAATAGCTGATTATTCACGCTGGATCATTTTGTTTTCTATTAAAAGAGGAGCTCAACAATAAGGAATGAAGCTATTTTATTAGGATTTAAAACTTTAAAGGGACAGTGTTCACACATCTCAGCGTGTTTGATAGGTCCTTAAGATTCAGGCTTGTTAAACATCCCAAAAGTTACGTTTTGGGGCTCTGAGCTCACTGGTTTTAGCATCACTGTTACCAGAGTCTAGAGGTGCTCAGAAAAGCATCACTATAATTATATTTTTAAAAGATCAAACATCTCTTGTCTCTATGGTCTACCCGCCTGTTTTCTGAGAACTTTGAGTGGCTGCATGGCTTCTGGTTTTCTCTTTTTTGACAATATTTGTTCTGTTAATGAAACGTACTGTAGTTTAGACTGCAGTACAGGGTGTGGGAACAGTGATGTGCAGTGGTGATTCACAAGAAAAGCCACAAACCTTTGACAGCCTACGCACACTCTGTTCAGGCACATCTTGTGGGTTTCAGTTTCATGTCCAAAATTGACTTTAACTTCATTAATAGTACTCAGAGCGGTGTAACTGAAATACAACAAACAGCTTATATAAATGGTGGAAAAAAGTGAATGAATCCTGAGTCTGCGGTAACAGTACAGTTCAGAAAGTGTTAACATTTCTAAAAGCTTTAATCCAGAGATGTCATACACCAACACAAAGAGGATCCCATCTGAACTTGTGGGCAAACTCTGAATCCTGACAGAGGAATTATGTTTAAACATGATACACACAGAACATCAGCATTCCAGTGTCTACAACTATATCTGGAGGAACACAGAGATGGGCTTCTGAAACATGTGGCACTCAAACAAACAAACAAAAAAATGGCAGTGAGCGAGGTTATATCCATGAATTCTGAAAGACAAAACATCAACTGCTTCAAGCAATTATGAATATTTCTACACACACGAAGAAACTCATATTACCAGAAGCTATATAGAAACAATGAACTCAGGTAGGCACACACACACACACACACACACACACCTAAGCTGTCCTATAAGAGCCTTTTACTTTTAGGAAGGTAAAACGTAAAAGATCTGAACTACCATTCCTTACAAACTGTATATAAGAATGCAGTATGTGTCTCTAGCCTCAACAGTGAGCACTGCAGGGATCAGAGGCTACAGACAGGCACTGCTGATACTGGGGCTGGTGTTTGTTCTCCTTCTGGGTGACCAGAGAGACCAGTTACTGAAGGACAGAGAAGGGCACTAGAAGAAGCTATTCGAAGTGGGTGAGTGAACTTCTGCATGTAAATAAATCAGTAGAATAACAGAAGCTCAGTGTTCTGATTTACAAGATGTGTGATGATACAACAGCCAGTTGCAACCTTACAGTGTGGGGAAGCTGCAAAGAATAATAAAATCAGAAAAGCTCTGATTTTCGCCACCTCCCGGTGCCTTTCCAGATCACAAAAGATCATTCAAGACCCCCCAACACCCCACACACAACCTGTTTACATTGCTGCCCTCCGGTAGGAGGTATAGAAGCATAAACAGCAGAAAAAATAGACTGAGAAACAGCTTTTTCCCTGGGCTGTAAGAACTCTAAATGAGCACTCACAATGACTTACAATGTGTATGTATGCTGCTTACTTACTTTTACACTAGGGCCACACTTCTTAATTTATACCTTCATGTCCTTATAGTGTGTGATGTTTTGTCTATGTTCATTTAAAGCACCTCAGACGTAGCGAATGTAATTTTGTTATATAGGAGCATGTACAATAGCAATTAAGATTATCCATCTGAGAGGCATTTTGAATGTCAATATGTCCCCAAAAGTTCCCCTCTTAACCAATCCCTTTATGCCTTACTTGTCTTTAATGTAACAAAACCCAACCATTCTAAAACAACCACAAAAGTACATTAAGAGTAATAATACGGTCAAATGAGTGACAACAAAACCCAAATGCTTCCATTTTAGTTTTGAGTCACCTAGACCCAGAGCTCTGTAAACCCACAGGCTGAAATGGGACGTGGGAAACAGAAAATCTTTCTGCCTTTCAAGAGAAGCAAGCCAGTAGGGATGAGCGAGTACAGCATTATCTGTATCTATATCTGTATCTGTTAACCATATGAATTATCTGTATCTGTATCTGTACTCGGACTGGGCGGGGCCTAACCCGGAAGTG
>JBBPCY010000019.1:16437969-16454507 GCA_037974405.1 Brachyalestes nurse
TCCTGTGGTCTTATGGGGTGAGGAGGACGGCATGTCCTTCAAATTGTCTACTGGGTCATTGCCAGTCTCTCACTGAGTTTTCTGTTAGACAGAAACATCCAGGCTCTGTTTGTGTCCATGTCTGAGCTGTTACAGCATCTGTACACAAACGAGAGACGAGGGAAGACACCACTGCTTCTGTCTCTGCTGAAATTATGCAGATGATCCAGAGGGCCTTTGATGGTGTTGGGACGCACTGGAATGCTTTAGCGTCCCTGAACAAACACTCTGGATGTTTGAGGTGGATCTTGATGTGCCTTTGAGACCCTGTTCACACCTGTACTCAGTTTTATACAAATGGATGCGCGCCCCCCGCTCACTAAATACACATCCTCAGCCTGTTCAAACCCCCCCCCCAAGTGTTAAACTAAAAAAAAGAAAATACAACATGTGCACTAAATGTGAACAAACAAATCATGGTGTTCAAACCTCTGCAGTGGTGTGTCGCCCAGGTTGAGAACGGGGCTTTGCATTTTTGGTCTGTAAAGCTTGAGCAACGCAGCAGCAGTTGCCATGGAAGAACCCAGCAGTTGTTTTAGAAGCATGTAGAGGTCAGGTTCAAACTAAATAAACCTAATTTAAGACTCTGGTAATGGACTGTACACTACAGAAGCGTCTGAAAACTGCTGGTGCATCCCTTCATGCCCACCGCGTTGAAACAGGTGTGCTATAAAAAAACAAACACAAAAACAATCATGTAGTGCTGGAGAGCCGCAGGAGTGGGACTGAGAGCCGGCCCTTTGCTGTGTGTGTTAAACACACACTCACACAGCCCCGACGGTGGAGTGATCCAAACTTCGCGCGAATGAGCAAAAAAACAGACTCGCGCATCAAAAAAAAAAAACGGAGGAAACGTCCCGGCATGCGGGTCTCGACACAAGGCATTCTGCTGGAATGTATAGATAGAAAATAAGGGTCTGTGTCAGGAGAAGGCAGTAGCACAGATGGTGGGTAGGTATGTGTGTGTGTGTGTGTGTGTGGTGAGGAGTGAAATATGCTTAAGCGTGTGGGGTACATGTATTTACACACGGAGTACAGTTAAGAGTGAACGCAGCACTGTGGCACAAAACGAAGAGCGAAAATAATACTCAAACCATAGAAAGTTATACATTACAGTCTAATCCAAAATAACATCAAGTGTGTGTTACACATGTCGAAACGATCAAGTCTGGGGGGGGGCAGGGCCAGTCTAGCTCAGGCCATTGGCAGCATATGAAAAGAAACGATGCGCCAGAAAGAGTGTGTGCTCAAATGAAAATAAAAATGACACGTGAAATGATCTATTCTACCACTCAGCAGCGGAGCTTAACAGGATTGGCAAATTAAATATGCCTGCGTGAGCTGCATTGTAACACTATGTGGTCTGGTAGCACATGTACATACAGAGGGATTAGGGGCACAGACTCTACAGTATGCATACTGGAATAAGGCAATCTGACCTGGACTCATGGATTTGTGGCTGTAAAAGAAAGCAAGCACGGCAACAAGTCCCTTCCATCGTACACCGAATGTCCAAAAGGATCCCGACAGCCGTTCTAATGACTGATTGCAGACACACAGCTTGTATAATCTTCATAGAAATGCATGGACCAGAACAGCGGGACGCTCTTGGGCAGCTGTACATGGGCCTAAGGTCACCATGTCCGATTCCCAGAGTCATCTAGAGGGTTTTAAAGCCCCCAGCTCTGGGCTGTGGAGTTCTCTCCACTGTGGAGATCCTTTTACGCTGATCTAGAACGAATCACTCAACTTCTGTAATGCTCTTATGGCTGCAATCAAATCCTCACAGCAATGTTCCAACATCTCCCCCATCAATGCCCTCGACTTCAGAAGAAGCGCTGTCTACAAACTTTTGGACACATAGTGAGACTCGACCTTTACCGTCCAGCCTGTGGCACTATAAAAATCATTTGGTGCGTATGGCAACGGTTTCTAAGGAAACGTCCCAGTCTAGACCACTGAACATCTAATCTGACAAAAAAAAAAAAAAACCTCTGGATGACGTTACGTGACACGACCTGCTGCCTCTTTGTACTGACCTGTCCTGCCTTCAGAAAAAAAAGCTGCTTTATTTAAATATCCTGCCTCAAAAATAAACCCATAAAGCATCTCAGCATCTCCTACCTAAATGTGAAGTGTATGTGTGTGTTGGTATAAAATAGCTTATAAACAACAATAACGGAAATCGAAGAGGAAAGAAAAAAAAAAGGTGCCATCGTTTTTTTTTTCCCTCTGGTAGTGTTTGTTTATATAGTTTTCTGCTTTTGCTATAAAATCAACCCTCGCAAAGCTTGAGGTCACCCCACAGTAGTGCACTGTGTGTAAGAAGGTCGGGCCAGGTGTAGGAAAGATGCAGAGCGAGTGTTTTTTTTTTTTCTTTCACCCAGCTGCCCTCATTTGCTCTCCTGTGTGTTCAGAGCACAGAGGGCAAAGAAAGTCAGG
The DNA here is from genome assembly GCA_037974405.1 of Brachyalestes nurse. Lineage (NCBI taxonomy): Eukaryota > Metazoa > Chordata > Actinopteri > Characiformes > Alestidae > Brachyalestes > Brachyalestes nurse. Next base: position 16,440,451 of record JBBPCY010000019.1, read on the forward strand.
CACCGGTGGCTTAGGAACAGCGCATCCCCTCCTCCTTTCATCCCCCTCTCTCTTTCTCTTCACTTTTACAGTCAGACCGGACTGAGAGCATGTGAAATGTTGCTCTTTTGCTTCTCGATCACCAGGAACGCCGAACAGCTCCCCACTGTTACAACAGGACGCATTTATCTTTGTCCTTGGCCTCTTTCTTGGTTTTGCGCTCCCCTGTGGAGGGCTGCTTGCCGGGGCTGGGAGAGGCTGCTGCTCCTCCGGCTGGAGCCCCGGCCGCCGCCGCCACCGCCCCTCCCGCAGCTCTGTCAGCCTGAACGGCCCCCGCTGCCTGCGGCTGGCCCTGGAGGAACAGCACAACATACAGGACATTCAGGACAAATACAGAGGCGTCGAAGACTGGTAATACTGCAATAGATTTTATTGCATTTTCCTAGTTTGACCTTTCAAACCATCAACCTTAAGTAGGAGAGGCTTCATAAAGTGAGAGCAAACATGTAAAAAATGTCTGGGATCAGGTCACCTGGTTTTGGCAGGGAAGTAGTGTATGAGCATGAGATGCATTCATACACACAAATATACAGTAACCCCCCACTTTAACGCGGATCAGCAGTCGTGGTTTCAGTCCAATGCAGATCTTTTTGGAGAACCGAACTAATAATTATTCACCGAAACCCCGCACTGCAGATATCCTCTGCATGTTTGTTTTTTACTTTAGTGACATCCGGGCCTCGTCCGCCACGCCCTCTCGTCCTCGCGCTGGGTTGCAAAGCATCGCGCCCAAACATAAACAACCCAGCATGAGGACGAGGGGGCGTGGCAGGCGAGGCCCGGACGTCACAGCTTTTTTGTGGCAATATATACATCTTCATATATTTAAGTGCTAAATTAAGAAAAATAGAATGTACTAGTTTTGTAACATAAATATTAACGTAAATTCAGCCAAATTTTCATATAAACTATATTTTTGGTACTGTTGATAGAAACACATAGAAAGTGCGTCTTGGGATGGTAAAATACTGCTGTATTCAGAGTCAGGAGGTTTGAAAGTAGCCAATCTGAGAATGGTATTTATTTCTCCTTGCTGCTGATTAGCTGCCGCCGTTTAACGCGGCGGCAGCTAATCAGCAGCAAGGTTTTTCGTTTTTCTGTTTTTCTTATAGCCCTGTATTTTTATTACTGTAAATTAAATTAATTACTGTATTTAAACTGCTTATACCAAAGAAAACGCTGGCGCATATAAAAGGCGCCTGTAAGAATTACAGTGCGGTCTATACAGGGGTAACATCGATATTTTACATTCTAGCACTGTGGGAGACAGCAGTTCATTGTACACTGTATAGTATGGATACGGGTTTACAGTTAGATTTTATTTAAGGGTGAAGTATTAAGCTGAGTTTAAAATAAATATTTTTGGGGGCATATTTAGGGTTTACACTATAAAAGTGGGTTTTTTTTTTTTTTTTTTTTTACCACATCACATATTTGTGGTTTTTCCACTATATGCGGGTGCTCTTGAAACTTTTACTGTATACATATTAGTCTACAGTGGGTCTGGCCATTTTTATAATGTTACTTGTGACTTTTTTTTTTTTAAGAAAAAGTGGCCCTGCAGGAATGGTGATGTGGAACACCACCAATCTTAGGACAACAGGACCCCCTAATTCACCACGACAGGACCCCTAACACTTCAGTACACTGCTATTTCATGTTCCGCTGACAGCTGTCTTGGTAGAGTTATTTTCAGCTCCTGCTGTGGTGATTTTATTTATCACGAAAACACGTCTTTAGTAAGCAAACTGCACTGCTGACACCAGTGTTAGCAGAGTAAAGTCTAGAGAATGCCTTCTGCAGAGAAGAGTGTTCACAGAAGAACTACAGACAAATTAAAAAAGCAGAAGGAACAGTGGAGAGGAAACAGTGAAGTAGCATATGAGGGCTGTAGGACTGTGTGTGTCCTTACTAACACACTAACAAAGCAGCCACTGTTACTCTCACTGGTCATGTGGAATGAAAATATGCAAATCAATCATTTTCATGTTTGCGCTGATATATTCACACATTGTCAGTCAAACGTTTTTGCACACACAGACTTTCTACTCACTTAATATTTACTAAAATACACTTAATATTCTGTTACAGAATGTTCACTATTTGAGTACCTTTATAAGCCAGAGTCATATTTTAATTCACCATTACTGACCAACAAAAAGCCACCTAACATAATTATAGCGTGGATCATCAGATAAGTGATATACATTTCCTAGACAGTAGCTGAAATTCAACACAGCTGAGGAGAACTAGTAAAAATCCTCCTCCTCCTCCAGCATTTATGTTTCTGCACTCATACCGCATTTTTCCATTCATCGGTTACCTGCATGTGTTTACACACATGAATAAACACTCATTAGCATTATGGAAGTATCATCTAGGGGCTACTGGCTCACTGGATACGTTAGCATGCTCACAGAATTTTAATTTTACGAACTGCGGTCTCCAGTCAGAGACTGCATGTAAATGTACAGTCAAAATCTTCAGAAAAGTATGTATTTTACATGGTGAGTTCTCTGTTATTTCATATTTTGCTCTTTGTAACATTTGGAAGTTTGGGACCACCCCCAACAAACAAGTGCGTGTTACAGAGGCCTGGTGTGTGTGTGCTGATCCAGACCTGTGCCTGTGCTGCGGCAGCGGCGGCGGCTTGCGCCTGCTCCTGCTCCTGCTCCTGGTAGAACTGTGAAGCCCTGCGGTCCTCCTCCTCCTGCAGCTTCTTCGCCAGCTCCAGATCACTGATCCCCTCAGGGAGCTGCTCCCAGCCCAGCTCGGACGCCTGCTGCTCCTGCTGCAGCGACAGCGCCATCAGGTAGTCCTACAGCACACAGATACACACAAAAACTTTTCAACGATTCATCAAGGACAGAGCATCCACAGACTTTCTCCCAAGTGTCTTTCTCATTGCAAAGTGAGGATCAGAATAAATGCAGACAAAGAAGAAAGCAGTAAAAAGTATCAACATTTGTTTTGTTTGTATAAATGTAAGATATTTTGTGAGCAGCTCCAGATTCCTCCTCAGTTTCTCCAGCCGTTGTTTGGATTCGTGAAACTCCATCAGCAGCTCCTGATTTAATTTATGAAGGACTGATTGAGTCAAACCAGGCTTCTCATGGAAACTACCAGTAATATTGGACTTCTACAAGTAACAGATTGCTATACTGTGCATAAAATCACTGTCACTGTGTGGCTTAAACAAACAAACAAAAAAAACCCATTCCTCTGACACTGGTCAGGTTCAGAGACTGGAGCTTGAAAGCCCTTCAGAAAGCCTGGAGAATTGTTCTTCAAGACTACATACAAGAAAGTCTGGCTCTTCAAAGTGCAAAATGTGCACAGTACAGTACAGTAAACCCCAGCATATTGCGAGGGTTATGTTCCAAGAGCACCCGCGTATAGTGAAAAATTGTGATGTGATGTGGTAAAAAAATAAATACATTAAAAAAAGCCTAACATGCCAATTTTTATACTGTGAAACCTAAACATGCCCCCAAATATGCCCCTAAAACACTTTAATTTCATTTTAAACTCAGCTTGCACCATGGAGTGGAATTCGAAAAAAGTGCTTCCAGGTCGGCTACAGCCTGCCCTGAGTCCCCTTGTGTGAAAACATCCATAAAAATATATTTATTGCCACAAAAAAGCCAAAAAGGCGGAGGATATTTGCAGTTTCCGTGTTATTGTGTGGATTTCCACGTAAAACTATGAGTTCGGTTCTCAAAAAAAAAATCTGCGTGTGACTGAATCCACGACTTCTGGTCTGGGTAAAACTGGGGGATTACTGTAATAGCAATGATGAGAACTTTTACATTTAATTTTGAAGAAAATTCAGTTCAATTCAGTGCTTTTCACAACCAATGTTGTCACAAAGCGGCTTTACAGAGGGCGATAGAGGCAAGGAAAAACTCCCTAAAGTGGGAGGAAGCAAGACTCAAAAAGGGAACCCATTCTCCTCTGGTCGACCCATAGAGAGAGTCAGTAGAGGCAGTTTTTGTTGGAAGAGTATCTTGAAACTAGAGTAACAATCTCTGCCAGAGCTTTGAACAGCAGTTGCTCTTGAATGGGGGAGGAGCATACGAGTAGTCGAAAGGGGCCCTGGTGATTGCAGATCTGAGATGAAGTAGTGACCTGGGGACCCTAATGGTGATCAGTCAGGATACACACATTTAAAGAGGTTCCCTGATGAATCCTAATAAACACACACACACACACACACACACTCACACACACGTACGTACATGCACATATTGAATCCTTACAACATGACAGAACCTTTTGCCCTTCAGCTGTCTTTAAAATTCATTTTGATTTACTTTGGTAAACATAACATCTGGTAGAAGATAAAGTTTGTGTGTGTGTATGCATGCATGTGTGTGTGTGTGTGTGTGTGTGTGTCTAGACATGTGTAGCTGTAATCGCTTATATCACATTTTGACAATAACATTGACATTTTTTCTTACAAAAATTGGAAACTCAACTCTGAAAACAAAAGTGTAGAAAGAGCCAAACAGCAGTAAGCAAAGGGAGGAAACACCACTAAGCTATTTACCTTCACCTCCACCATTCTGTAGACTTGGTCACGGTAGAGAGAGCGAGCTGCTGTCAGTTTGCTCAAAACACTTTTCAATAGAAGTAGTGAAATCTTTGGGCCCTGATACTCGAACATAATTGGTAAAATAATACGAATTTTGCAATTTTTTGTAAATAATGTCATCTATTTGCAGGTAACATTTTTCAAAATGTTGAAGGGAGCTTACATTATCTTTATTTTAAGTGAAGAATTTTGCACAGGTGAGCCATGCAAATTAATACTGACCTGAATGCTACCTCCATTCACAACAGAGAGAGAGAGAGAGAGAGAGAGAGAGAGAGAGAGAGAGAGAGAGAAAGAGATTTTAAGAATGAATTATGATTTTATTTAAAAAAAAACTCTCAAATATTTAACCCTAAGCAAGTGGTTATAATGAAGTGTGGTGGTATGAAAACGGTAAATTTGCTCATTAGCGGTAAAACAAAACAAATTATGATGTCTGAATGTGCGGAACAAACGTGAGAGGGTTATTTATTTATTTACTGAAACAAGCATTTTTGTGAGCGAGGATTACTTTCCCTTACTTTTGAAAATATTCAGAGAATTTGTTATTGCCTAAATAAATTAATAAATAATTAAGTGCGCGCCATATGGAACGTTATTAGGAAAGAAAATGATCGGGACCAGGCTGAAATGTTTAAAGGAGGAAAACATTAGAAAGAAAAATGTCAGGATAGAGAGGAAAACTTGCTTATCCATAAAAGAATTTGCGGCGGCGGCCGTTTGTCATCCACAGCGGGTGAGGTCAGGATAGAGGCGGTCTTTTCTTCTGCAAAGTGAAAAATTTCACATCCTCTCTCTCTCTCTCTCTCTCGCTCTCTCACTCTCTCTCTCTCACACACACACACACACACATACACACACACACACCTTCCAACTGGCACAGGTGTTTTGAACATAGTTTACAACTTTCATTCCAAAAAGGACAGTTAATGAGGACATAGGAAACAGAATGAAAACTGTTTCAGGAGAAGGACACTCCATGGGCCTTCAGTCCACAGCCCAAAGGGCGACAGACTACAAGGGCTTTTATTTGACTCATAACTACAGTCTGTATCACAGCTGAGAGAGTATCCACTTTATATGCGTGTCAGTTATATCCATATGTGTTGGAGCCAGTTTAATATTAAGAGCACATATGACTTATGTGTATAAACAGAGAACAGTCTTTGATGTAGTTATTGTGTAATTATTAGATCTACAGTACTGTACCAAAGTCATAAGGAACTGTGAAATAAAAAGTAAAGTGGCCATTTATAGTCATGCATGAACACACCACAGCACACAGTGCAAACAATGTGAAATTCTTTCTCTGTATTTAACCCATTCACCAAGTGAAGCAGGGGGCCGTCACCAAACAGGGAGCAGTGTGTGAGGATGGTGCCTTGCTCTAAGGCACCTCAGTGGTACTACTAGCAGTCGTGGGATTCAAACCCACGACTTTCTGACCGCAGCGGCAACCCCCTAACCTCTAGACTACCAGCTTAGATGAGCAGTGAGTCAATCACCATGATTCAGTTTCAGAACTAAAACCGATATATAAAAGGTGATTGTACTCACCTGTTATCCTGGGAGTCCTTGGGTCCTGTAGACAGTCATGGACCTGGAATGCGATTCAGAAGAAGAGGGGCTAGAGATGTTCACTGTAAGCCGAGAGACATGCATATGTTAGTGAAGTACTGAGATAAAGTGACGTGAAGATGTATGTGAGAGGATGAAATGTGAGAATTATGGTGATGTGGAGAGTGTGGTAAACCCCACAGGGATAATGGTCTGGCCCAAGCTTTCATTTTTGGTATAAGTAAGGAGAGGATGGTGTTTGGTGAAAGGTATATTTTGGTGTGAGAGATGTTGTGGGCATAGAATGATAAAATGAAAAGAGTGAGTGCTAAAGGATTTCCTTTGTAATCTGCAATTTCTCAACAAAGAGAACCCTTGGTACACACAGTGAAGGTAATTCGGTGGGTCGCCCGATCAGAAAGTTGGCAAACAGGGTGTTTCCGTGATGATATTGCTAAATATACTAAATAAAACGAATAATATAAATGACATTCTACAGGAAATAGTGATTTTATGTTCAGTACATCAGTGTGTTCTTGTGGAAGTCCAGAATTACTGTAGTTTCCATCATAAACCTGGTTTGACTCAATCAGTCCTTCATTAAATTAAATCAGGAGCTGCTGATGGAGTTTCACAAATCCAAACGATGGCTGGAGGAACCGAGGAGGAATCTGGAACCAAACCTGTGTTCTCCTCACCAGCTCACAAAATAACTACTTTTATACAAGCAAAACAAATATTGATACTTTTACTTCTTGTTTGTCTGTTTGTATTTGTTGTAATGTTAACTTTTGCTGGCTGAAAGACACATTCATTTTCACACACTGAGGAAAATGTTGCACAGGTGCCAAGACTTTTGCACAGAACTGGATATTGTATTTTAACAGCCTCGCTAAGCTGATCATGTGTGGTCTGGAGTAGAGCAGATGAAGATATTTCTTCATAAAAAAAACATGGAAGGCCATACAGCCAGTGTGTTTTTTTTCTCCAAGCTGTGTGGTTCATAAGAGTCATGTGTTGTGACAGTTGGTTGAAACGTGAGTTCACGTCATTGCTGTTATTTATTTATTTTTTCTTTTTCTTGTGCCATAGAGCTTTGCCAGGAGCTGAAGTCATAATATTTGTGTCTTCAGGCACAAATCTTTAAAATAAAGCAATATGAGGAGGGGGTGAAAAAATATATCTATTCTTTATTTATAATATAACATTAAAATGTAATCCCAGAGTGTGATTTTACTGAAATAAAACAAAAAAGCAAAATAAAGCCTTTTAGCTCCCTCCTCCTTTGCCATCTTTGTGGTTATTTTTATGCGCTGTATAAATCCCCTCAACTCTATAGTACCTCATTGATTTTATGACTGTTGGAACTATAATAAACATATTTTGTATGACTTGTGTGTTCTGTTTTTATTTCTAGGCTCTTGATTGAGTGTAATGTGTGAGAATTTTAGGAGTGCAGTACCCGGATTGACCAGCAGAGGGAGCTGGGGGCGCTGACTGCTTGGGGGCGCCAGTGGGAGGATAACGGGTTTGAAAACATCTGGAATTCTTACCAAATTAAAACATTAAAACTGCTTTAGTAGATTATAGCCATTAGAATATGCAAGCAGTTTCTTCTATACTATTTGTATTTTTCTCTTACCTACTTACTTTCTAATTACGTTGTATTTTAATATTAGTATAATAGTTATAACCACATGATTACATTGATGTATTGTTGTTCGTGTTATTAATGCTATGTATTACTAAGTGTTTATTAGGTTATATTTCTATATGTTTAAAGTCAATAAACTGCTATTTATTTACTATCTATGTATTTATCAATATATCAATCACACACACACAGTAAACCCCCACTTTAACGCGGATCAGTAGTCGTTGTTCCGGTCCATCGCGGATTTTGTCTGAGAACCAATAATATGTTCCACTTTTTTTTTGCTTTTGTGACGTCTGGGCCTCGTTGCTAAGCACCGCCGACGGATAAATACATATTCACCCAGCATGAGGATGAGGGGGCGTGGCGGACGAGGCCCAGACGTCACAGCTTTTTTTCGTGGCAATTCGGTATTTCATTTTCATGCATTTTTGTGCTAACTTATTAAGTAGGATACGTCTAAAAGCAAGTATCCTACCCACTAGGCCATCACCACCCTGACGAGAGGGATGGATGGATGGATGGATGGATGGATAGATAGAGCTCCAGAAAGACATGGCTGGAAGAACTTGACTGGCCGCACAGAGTGCTGACCCCATCCAGCACCTCTGGGATGAACTGGAACGGAGATTGTGATCCAGACCTTCTCGTCCAACATCAGTGTCTGACCTCATAAACACTCTACAGAATGAATGGGAATAGATTCCCACAGAAACTCCAAAATCTTGTGGAAAGCCTTCCAGGAAGAGTGGAAGCTGTTATAGCTACGAAGGGGAGACAAACTCCATAATAAAGTCTACAAATTTGAAAGCAATGTCATGTTGGCTGTTGGTGTAATGGCCAAGCGTCCAAATACTTTTGTCAACGAGGCGATTCAAAGCAAAATATAAAGAAATGGGTTGTATTCTCTCCTTGTTGGTGCATTGATACAGTTTAAGCCTATCATTATCATTCTTCTTATTATTGTTATTATTTTGATTGCTACACATGGTCAGTAATTTATATTGTATTTAATATTAAACGTTCTACCGCTTGGCATGTTTTCCTGTTTGGTTGCATCTCTTTTTCTTCCTCTCCAGTGTCTGAGCGCAGCCCGGTCGGAGTGTTTTACATGTCAATAGTGCGGGGTTTTGGTGTGTCGGTGCGTTTCGAGTGCGTGCTGAAAGAAGAGCGCCGTAAAAATATATTGGCGCTAAAGAGCGCCCTGTCGCTGCGCCCCGGGGCGTGAAGGGGCTGCTGGTGCAGAAAGACCCCCGGCCCTGCATGGCCAACCCCACACAAAGAGGGTGAAACGGGCCAGAAAACACTATTGTCCCCCATTCTGCCCCTTCAATACGAGATTAAAACACCAGGGGGGAGGGGGAGGGCCGCTCCACCGTCCTGCTGGCGCTGGGTTTTGGGGAAAGGAGAAAAAACGAGCTCTGTCCTTCTCTTTTATAGATGCAGAGAAAAGAGAAAAATATTTTTACATATGTATTTAAACATTTTTGTTAATTGAGTAACCACACAACACTCGATCTTATTTATAATACATTATTTATACATAAAATCTAAACTTTGTGTCTATGGAAGAGAAACACGCGGGCAGACACCCCACCCCCCAGTTTATGACCAATCATTTGGCAGAATCTGTAGTGAAGAAAAGAGAGGGGGGGCTGTTGTATTTTTATTTTTTTCCCACCCGTATTCTAGAACGTCAAAGCCCCGCCTTCCCTGCTCTGTGATTGGCTGCTCAGTCCCACTACCAGTGGCGGGGCGTGACAGAACGTCAAAGCCCCGCCTTTCTGTTCTGTGATTGGCTGCTCAGTCCTACTACTCGAGGCCAGGCGGGACAGAACACCAAAGCCCCGCCTTTAATACTCTGTGATTGGCTGTACGCTGCTGATGCACGAGGCCAGGCGTTCTAGAACGACAATGCCCCGCCTCTCCTGCTCTGTGATTGACTGCTCCTTTCCACTACTAGAGGCCAGGCGTTCTGCAACGGCTAGTGACTGGCCAGTCAGAGTGCAGGAGGCGGTGGCTTGCAGGAATAGAGGTGGACAAAAACAAAAAAGAGGAGAAGGAGGAGGGAAAAGTTTTCTTTTCTCTGCTCCGAGAAAGAGTGAGAGAGAAAGGGAGGAGGGGCGCGGGGAAAACAGCTCAGCCAAGCGTGCAAAACGGAACTGGGTAAGGAGGGACAGGCGGACACCATCACGGAGGACTGGAGCCTTGGACGCGTGGAGACGACAGATAACCTGGGGCGAGGAGAAAAGGAGAAGTGGAGATGAGAAGTGGTTTCCTTTGAGATTCACCAAAAAATAGGAAAGCCTTGCAGTCTTGGTTTCTGGGAAAACGTCTCCTTATCTCTGTTTATCTCTCTGTCATTCTTAGAAAATCTGATTGTGGTCTTCTGGGCCTCCTCAGAATCCTGGTGCACTTTTCCATGCTCAAGGATTTTACTTGGTGACACCAGGTTCTGGAGCACCCTTGGATTTATGGCCCTCACTCTTTGGCTAATAAATGTGGACCAAAGCTGACTCTGCGAGGTTGGTGTGTTTCTGTGAACTGCAGGGACCCCCAGCATGGAGGCCCCATGTGGCCCCCCTGCACTGCTGTCCCTCTTCCTGTTCACCTCGCTTACGGTGGCACTGAACGGCCAGCTGGTCTGCTGGCAGGCCTTGCTGCAATGCCATGAGACACGGGATTGCGAGCTGGCTTACAGTCAGTACCTGGAAGCCTGCGACGGAAACCTGAGGGGAACGAGGCGGCAGTGTCCGAGCCACTGTGTCGGGGCGCTCATCCGCCTCAACCAGACGGCCAGCGGGCCAGACCTGGAGACCTGCGACTGTGGGCAAGACATGGAGTGCCGCAGGGCTAAGAAAGCCATCGAGCCTTGCCTGCCGCGGACTAACCGCGACGGAATGGGCTGCACTGAGGCCCGCCAGCGCTGTGAGGACAATCCTGGTTGCCAGGCATCACTGACCGCTTACCTGTCCTCCTGCGGTCAGCTTTTCAATGGCAGGAAGTGCTCAGCCCGCTGCAAGGCCACCATCAAGGAGCTGCTGTTCATGCCCAACGGCGTCATGCTGGACGAGTGCATATGCGATGGAGTGGAGAGGCCGTTTTGCGAGGTGGTCAAAGGTAACATGGCCAAGCTGTGCTCCGTCGGAGACCGTGGGGTTTACACTGACCACGATGTCCTGGACGACGCATACGAAGATGAGGACTATTATGGTAAAGGCGAGCGGGAGTTCGATGCGGACGCCGTGGTGCAAGATTCAGGGAACAAGCGTTTGTCAAGCCATATAGTTCTGATCTGGGGATCACTCTTGCTGACCTTTCTTGGGGCTTGACCACCTCCGCGGTGCCTCTCTGCATGGCCAGTGTAATCAACAGGATTGACCTGCTCTCGTGGTGGGCTCTGAAGCTAGGATATGCTGCAAAAGGCATATCAGAGGGTCTAATGAATTTCCATGGCACTCGTCTAGAAAGGCTTTTGTTGCATCATGGCTATGGACAAAAAAGGGTCATTTCTAGATGAGTGCAAGGGGGGTTTGTTTTGGTCTGCACTGTCCAGTGTGGGTTGTCTTTTATGAGAGACTTAAGCTACAATAGTAGGAATTTTATGTGAAGCTAAAATCTTGGATTCTTCTCTGCAATATGCCTTAAAGCTCCGGTCCTGGAGTGTCGGTGTCCAGCACAGTTTCATTGTGGTTCTCCTCAAACACATTCACTAAACCTGACAATTAACTGGCGAGGTGAACCAGGTTTCTGAGCAGGGAAATCACCGAAACATGCTGGACCACGGCCCTCCAGGACCGGAGTTCAACAGCCCTGTCTTAAAGGAATGTTCCCACATTTTTCAACCTAATCTCTACATCCCATATCTGTTGCGTACGGTCGACTGGCGTTGGCATTTCAAAGGGTTCACCTGCATTCTAGAGAAAAACAGAGGGGCACAAAACACTCAGAACAGAAGCCAACGGCCAGCCAGAATGGCTGCAGTGGTTCAGCAACTGGTTTCTGTTATAAGTGTGTTTACATAAAAATACTTCAGAATTGTTGTCCGCGGTAGTCGTCCAAAGGCCAGCAGATGCAGGAGATAAATTAGGCTGAAAAACACTGGAGTATATCTTTAAGCAGCAAGATTTGTGGCACCTCTGGGTAGACAGAGGTTAGTTTGATGAGAGACTATGAAGATGTAAACTGTCCTTTCCCTCCCACTGTCTCTCCCCCTCTCTCTCTCTCTCTCTCTCACTCACTCTCTCTCCCCTCCTCCTTCTTCCCCCTCTCTCACGCTTATGTTTTGTTTCGCTCCATTGCTGCCTGAAGTGTGTCTCTTTTTTTTAGTAAGACTCAAGACAAACAGTGATCTTGCTTGGTTGGTGTTTGCGGACCTCTTGCTGCCCGCACGCCTCATTGTGGTGACCATTACACTTCAAATATTTGCAGTGGGCGGCCAGAGAAAAGAGCAGGTTTCGGGATCAAGTTGTTAAATTAAGTGGAGAGGCTCTTCAACAGGCTACTAAAATGCACCCCCCTCCTCCTCCTCCACCCCCACTCACTCTATTTTCTCTCTCTCTCTCTCTTACTCTCTCTCTCATTTCACTGAATCATCCCCTGGCATGACCTCTTTCCTCTTTTTCTCCCTCCCCCATTCCTAGAGGAAATACTTGATCTCTCTCTGTCTTTCTTTCTCTCTCTCTATTTCTCTTTCTGGCTCTCTCGCTCTCTGCTTCTGAGCTGGGCCATTGTTTGTGGCTCTAAAGTAATTGGGTTTTATGAAATTTTTCTTGCACATGGAAAGTTCGGCTGCACGAACCTATTTTCTACTTCAGATGTGATTAGAAACAGCAGAGTCCCTCGTTCTGTGACTCCAAACGTCTGTCGACAAAGAATCTCACAGCAGTACGCAACGGTTGTCTAAATTGTGAATATCAATGTTCTCTTGTCCGCGTTTAAATCGGGAATTAAGCGCGTTAGGTGCGTTAACATTGTAATGACTTATAGTTCGAATAATTGCTGAATGTCATTCATTTTTGTTTGTTTGTTTCATTGAATTGTCCCAAGCGTTTTATGTACAGAAAGCAATATATTTATGTTTTGGAAAAATTTGAATAAAATTGAATGTGAACTGCTTACATAAATGCTTGTCAGATGGTTTACTAGCATAGAAGAATATTGAAGTTACATGAGTGCTAGTTAACTAGCATTCCAAAACTCCTCAAGTGGTTTTCTCCAAGCAGTTTTTTCTTTGTCAATAAAGAAATAACCCACAGCACAAATGAAGATGTTTAGACAGGACATGTTTGGTATCTGGTGTTCTTAGTTTTGCACTGGAACTATGAGGCTGACAAGTGATGGAAGCTCACAGTCAAACTTAACTGTGCTAATCTCTAAAAGCTTTTCAAGCTGTTAGGTAATCAGACAATGGCTCACTTATGTGGTTTCTGATACAGTATGACAGTCTCTTATCTACAAAATGGGCTGAAAGGTGACAACAGTAGCAGCCCTGACAACCTAAATGCTATCTGTACCTTTGTCCATGTTTAGTTAGAAACCACATAAGCAAGTTTATTAGAGACGACTCAACACAGTCCAAGGCAAAGGTGTGGCCATTTAGTGTTTGTGAAAAAATGTAGCGTTTAGTGTAAAAAGGCCTTCGGTCGTTGACTACATTTCGGGCTGAGGGGAAAAATGCTGAACTATTCCTTAATGAAGCTGTAACTAATTGCTTGCCACTCTCCACATGATGATACTGTATGCTTCTTTTAAGAAAAAGCTGTCCAATCTGTTCAAGGTGCAAAAGGCAGTTGCTCTGTTGAAACGACTCACTGGAGGCATGCGTCTGAGTTTTGCTCCAAATTTTGCCCCCCCCTCCCTTTAGCTGTCCCCCTACAGCCAGCTTCTGGGAACAAAATCAAAACAAACAAAGGCAGGAGAGTTTGGGGGATGGGGAGGGGGCAAGGGGGTGGGGTGGGCTAACAGGAGCTGGGCCTTAGTGTCTAATTTATCTGGGTGTTGGGACAGACCCATATTTCAATCCCCATCTAACACACACACTCACACAGACACACACACACACACACTCACACTGGGAGTTCAGATGCAGATTTTAGGCCTAGCTTTGTGTCCCATGGGTACAATGTTCTATTCATGACGGCCATGTCAGTGTAAGATGAATACCGTGTGTGTGTGTGTGTGTGTGTGTGTGTTGTGTTGATGAGAGCCCCA
>JBBPCY010000019.1:16461470-16473919 GCA_037974405.1 Brachyalestes nurse
TGGGGAGTGGGGAGTGGGGAGTGGGGAGTGGGGAGTGGGGAGTGGGGAGTGGGGAGTGGGGAGTGGGGAGTGGGGAGTGGGGAGGGGGCCAATCGTACTCGGGCCCGGTTCACAGCACCCGTGCCTAGTGTGAGTACACCCTAAATCATTACACCCATGTCTCAAACAGTGTTGAACTGTTAAGTAATCTTGAATGAAATATGTTAACGAATGATTTGTTTGTGCTGTGTGTACAGGAGGAGTACTGGAGGAGGGGTTTTCAGGAGGTAGCGTCGCCCAACATCTACAACAGCAAGCTGTGGGAGACGTCAGGCCACTGGCAGCACTACAGCGAAAATATGTTCTCCTTCCCTGTAGAACAGGATGTCTTCGCTCTCAAGCCAATGAACTGCCCTGGACACTGGTATGTACACACAGCAGCAGTGATGGATTGAGGAAAGGCCTTGGTTTGTAATCCTAACCTGAAGATCGCTGGAGGTTTGTAATGACAATCGCCCTCTCAGACCTCCCCGAAAGCAGTGTAGTACTTTTAATTTAGTATATTAATATTAGACAGCATTGCTGATGGTTTCTTACAGCTTCATTTGGAAACTAAACTTTAAAACACAATATAGTTTAATCACAATAAAATGATACTAATGCGACACAGTTATTACTGCTAAATTTAAAACAAAACACCCAACTCACGCTATACAACTATACACTTCAATGACCTGAATGACTTTGCTTGCTTGTTTGGCTTATTTTTGCATATGTTCAAGAAATATATTATAGGCGTCTTAATAGGTCTTGACCTGGAAGGCCTCGGACATTTATGTAAGAATCAGAATCAGAAAACTTTATTGATCCCAGAGGAAATTGCTTAAGATTCTGCTGTCTGCTTTTGTTTGCACACTGCTTTTAGTTGGCAGTTTAACTGTGATGTTCCAGGGCTTGCCTGCATAGTTCTGTGTAACATCTTATTACAGTAATAAGATGGCTGAATTATAGTGGTTTCTGTCACGCTCTTCTCTCGCTCTCTATCTCTATCTCCCTCAGTCTGATGTTTAGCCACCGGCCACGGTCCTGGCGGGAGCTGCCCCTGAGGCTCGCAGACTTTGGTGTACTGCATCGCAACGAGCTCTCAGGGACTCTCACTGGACTGACCAGGGTCCGTCGCTTCCAGCAGGACGACGCACACATCTTCTGCACTATGGAGCAGGTACACCAGCCAGCCTGGAGGTTGTGCCTTTGAACTTTTTTTTTTTTGTTAATGACTTTGCATTTCACCAAAAAGGGGATTTTGTGATCGCTTAAGCGATGCCTTTATCATTAGTCTCTATTAATGATACAATACAAATCCTAAGGATCCAGACACTCCTCCTTTGGGCTATTTGGGGCACCAGTTGCTGAAAACAAGTGCTGAGTTGTGTACACAGATGTGCCATCTCCATAGAAGCGCATTGCCAGTAGGACACTATTGGAGTGATGAAGCTCCTTTGAACATGCAGGCGAGTTCAAGTGATGAAGCTCCATTGAACATTATTCAATTCAATTAGAATGATAAACTTCCACTGCACGCCTTTGGGATGAGTGGGAGTGGTGAAGCTCCACTGAATGCCTTTGGGATGAGTGGAAGTTCTGAAGCTCCATTGAACATGTTTATGGTGAGTTGGAAGGACAAAGCTCCATTCAACACCTTTGGGCTGAGTAGGAGTGGTAAAGCTCCACTGAATAGATTTATGGTGAGTTGGAATGACGAAGCAGTACTGATGGTACAAGATGTAGTGATGAAGCTCCAATCAGCGTCTTCAGAATGAGTGGATATGGTGACGCTCTGTTCCTTGCCTTTAGGATGAGTTGGAGTATTTCTTCACAGGGAGAACTGTTAAGCACAGATAGAAATTGGACATCTTTCTATTTATCTCTATCCAGATCGAGTCGGAGATAAAGGGATGTCTGGACTTCCTGCGCTGCGTCTACGACGTGTTCGGCTTCTCCTTCCAGCTGCACCTTTCCACTCGGCCGGAAAAGTTCCTTGGCGACATCGCTGTCTGGAACCAAGCTGAAAAGGTAGATTTAAGTTCAGGTTCCACTGTAAAAGTAGTTAGTTCATCTAATGCTCTGAAGTTGACTCTTTGCCATTCCTTTGTGTTTTGCAGCAACTTGAAAACAGTCTGAATGAGTTTGGCGAGCCGTGGAAACTTAACCCAGGGGACGGGGCTTTTTATGGGCCAAAGGTTATTCGTCCATGATCATAAAATGATAAATTACAAAATTAAAGTATTTTTGTGATATCTTTTGTAACATTTCCTATTGTTTTCAGATTGACATCAAGATCAAGGACGCCATCGGACGTTATCACCAATGTGCCACCATCCAGTTGGACTTCCAGCTGCCTATTCGGTTTGACTTGACCTTTGTGGGGTGAGCAAGAACTTAAAATCTCCTGGAATGTCTTGAATTAAATTGTATTATCACTAATAAATGCGGTATTTCCGTATAGGAAAGATGGAGATGATAAACTCAGGCCAGTTATTATCCACCGCGCTATCCTGGGCTCGATAGAGCGAATGATCGCCATCCTCACGGAAAACTATGCCGGGAAATGGTAAGAACACAGCACACTTCATACAGCGCATAATTATTAACTAACTAGACTGAACAGATGTATAAACCTTGACTTTTTCTAATTCCCTTTCCCTTTTCCTCAGGCCACTGTGGTTATCACCTCGTCAGGTGATGTTAGTGCCTGTTAATCCGTCCCTTGAAGAATACGCCAGTAAGGTAGGCTGCTATGGTCCAATCACCCTTTGTTTTATTGCGTCCAAGAACAACATCGGCCAGTTTCCCAGTCATGGATTACAACTAATCTCACAGAAAGTAAAGATTCAACACTGTAATCCCAATCTAATCTGTGTCCAGTAATCACTTGAGCCATTTTTAACATTTTATCTTAGTTAAAAATGGATAATGGAATGCAAAGCAGCGCTTCTTAAACTAGACCCCCCTAGGACCCTCAGACAGTCCACAGTTTTGCTCTATTCCTTTCTGTTGGGAAGGATCAAGCAAGCTAGGATGACCAGTTTGAGGAAGCAGTTCTTTTAAAGCAAATAATCTATTTGATACAATTTTCCTTTAATTTACCTTAAATATAATTTGCTGGCATGTGTCACCAAAGGAGCTACAATGTAAATGCAGCTAACAAATATCAACCATGAAATTTGGGCCTAAAAGACTGTCCTGACCGAACCCAGATGATCAAGTTTTGGCTCCAAAACTGATCCAAGTTCAAGTAAATGTGGCTCAAAACTTGTCCGAACCACCCAACATGCCAAATGAAATCAGACAGCGTAATCAGACAAAGTACATTAAGTTTTGTTGTTTTTCCTTTCACCTGTTTTTGGCAAGCTGTTCCTCCCAGAGCATTTGAGATAGAGACACCGTTCCAACTCTGACATGCCGGGACCGTTCTCGAATAGCGGGCTTGTTCACAGCTTTTTCTACGTCTTGTTGTTCATTCGTTATTCCCGTTTTTCTAGCGAATTCATGTGGCAAAAGTATCGGCGCCCCTAAATTATTCAGATAGTCCTGCTCGGACACACTTCATCTGAAACCCAACAAACTTCATGTGATACCTCAGGCCAACGTCCCTGACACACAAACGTGGCCAGTGATGACCTGCACTCGTCTTTTCCTTTTCTTTCGCTCATACCTTTCCCCCCCATTCTCTTACATTAATTTTTAACACCATTGAAATGAATGCAGTTTCAGAAGAGACTTTCAGGCTCCTTACATTGACTAAACCTTATATGAGACCTCATATGAGACCTGAGGCCACGCCCCCAAAGATTTGGTGAAAAGTATTGGGACACACACACACACAAATGCTATGTTAATGCTAACGTTGATGTTAATGCTAACGCTAATGCTGTGTTCTGCATTTGAGCAAGCACACTGCATTTTCTCTGCGGAAATGCAGTCTAGTACTACTTGTGTGCTGTACTGTGTAAACTCTGGGCTCTGAACCTAAGAATTTAATTACTGGTAATGCTGTTCCATTGTCATTGTATATAACAATACACTTGAAACTTGAAATTAAAGCTACAATCTGCTTTAAAGAATATGTTTTGATCAAATGTTCGTCTAAACTGGGAACATTTGTTTTGAAAATGTTCCCAAATGTTTTGATCACCTGTAACAAGAAGCTGTGGACCTTGATGCTGTGATGGAAGATTTAAACCTGGTTTAAAGTAATAAATGCAGGGAGGATGAATAAAAGGCCAAATTAAAGAGGGGATGCAGGGAGAAATCTGTTAAGTGGGAGGCAGGTTGTGAGAACCCCAAATCCCTGTCTAGTTCTGTCGCATTCAAACAAATGGGCCTATTTCAAGCTCTGCTAGCCGTTACATAAGCTCATAAGCTTATGTGGTTTCTGATGCTGTTCTCTATACAAATTGATAACTACAGTTTTCACTGCAGAGAAATGGCCAAATTGGTGCTCCTACAGTCAGAAGCTTGTTTAATGTGGGCCCAGATGTTTGGTTGAATGACTCACTGTTGAAGCGCTTGTTCTTGCGTAGGTGTGTAAGCAGTTTGTGGAGGCGGGCTTCATGGCGGATGCGGATCTTGACTCCAGTTGCCTTCTGAACAAGAAAATTCGCAATGCTCAACTAGCTCAGTACAACTTCATCCTAGGTAAGGAAAGATCGCCTGTATATGCCTGTGCATGTGCGTGTGTTTGTGTGCTCGCATGCCACGGTTGTGCAAAATAGCTCCCATATATATTTCAACCTTTTTAAAGCAAACGTTTATTTAATCAAATTTCCATTTAAAAAAATTAACTATGCACTGCTCTTCAAACATTTTATTACAAGAAACAAGTGGAATGGTTTTGAAGTGTGACAAACACCAAGTGCAGTTTAATGGATGTGAAGGCTAATGTACAAGTAAATATATGGAGAAGTGAAGCGTGTCTGTGTAAAATGTGTATGTATATTTATGTACAATTTGTATATGTGTGTGTATATGTCCATGTTGAACATACTCACTCCTTCATATATGTCCATATATGAAGGAGTGAATATGTACAACAGTGTTTCCATAATACATCAAACAAAATCTGGGTCCTTGAAGAGGTTGATATTAAACCAATGCTACTGTATGTGTGTATCCAGCACGTGCTTCCATTCTGTCGCTGTGAATGAGCCTCCGGCCCGTTTCCAGATTGAGCGTGCAGTGCTGTTACGGCAGCTGTTGCTTGTTGTAGAGCGACTACAGTGACTAATGCGGACTTCGCTGCGTGTCATTTTGTTTTTCTTACTTTTTTTTTCCTGTTGATGTTGTCCTTGGCAGTGGTGGGTGAGAAGGAGAAGATGACTAACGCCGTCAACGTGCGCACGAGGGACAACAAGGTCCACGGGGAACTGACCGTGGCGGAGGTTTTAGCCCGGCTCACTCTTCTCAAGCAGTCCCGGTGCAGGACTGCAGAGGAGGATTTCTGAACGAGACACTGGCCTGATCCCAGTTTAGAGGAACCAAACCTGGAAAATCTCCGTTTCGTGTGCCAGCAAATGTCAGTTTAGTAGCTGTAACCTGATGTAACCTGATCATCTTGTTTATCTGATCTCATTTGTCTCATTTGTCTGATCAGAAAATACTTCAAACAACCCTTATGCTAGAATCTATGGGGCAATACAGGATTCTAAACAGACGTTGAAATGTGACTATTAAAATATTTATTTATTAATTTATTATTTCATTACTGTTTTCAGGAGTCCATGGTGATCAGGTGTAGTCTGAGAAACCTGCACCTATTCTGCCGTAATTTTTTTCTATCCCACCCCTGAATGAGCTACATTTTACAGATGTGCAGCTGTAATTTATATCATTTATTACTTTGACTGAAGATTTAATGACTGTAATTCAACAACTGCCGTTTTGCTTCAATTATTATTTTGGCTTGAGGTGTCTTCTAAATGAAAGGAAACCCGCCAAAATAACCGCTTGCTCTGGATGTTGGATGTTATGTGTTTTTGATTGTGATCACAGTGGAAAAACATGGGAGTTGTCCTTTAGACATGTTCAAAAATAGAATTTCGCTTTATCTCATTGGTTGGATTTTCCTCCTTTGAACTGGGATCAGTATTGGAGAGCTTTCACGAGTCAAGGTGCAGGACAAATGGAACGCAAGACAATATGGAATGAAATTTAGAAAGAAATGCTTGGGAAAGTGGAAAAGTTCATGGAATGAATTATTTTTTCAATACATCTGAAATCACTACAGATCTGTGGATAAATGGGAAATGAGCTGAAAGAGCTAACATTTGACCTGAGCACTTGACAAACGCTTCACTATCTTTTTACGACGTCTTAAATGTTAGCAGATAACACAGATAGTCTTTCAATCTGTTGTGGAAATTGGATGTTGCATTAAAAGGGAAAGTCAGACTGATGTTTTGTGATGATGGGAACATGTGAAGTCAATTGTGAAATGTCCTGCCAGTAATTATGAAGAATAAAAGCCTTTGAGATCAATACTTATCTCTCTTTATGTATCAGTCTGTCTCTTTCTCTCAGTATGTGTCTAAGTGTTGGCCCAAGTTTGACCTCAGGGCAACAGCCATCTGTAGCCAAGAGAGAATATCTTTTCTTTCTCGTCTCTCTCTCCTTCCAAGTGTAGTATCACTGTGTATAGTGGGATAAAAACTGCGTTGTGTTTTGGTTAAAAAAAAGAAAAAGCCTAAAAATACTTTTTAGTGTAAACCCTAAATATGCCCCCAAACATGCTCTCAGAACACTTTAATTTTATTTTCAATGCATTACCCTTAAAGAAAATGTAAAGGTAAACCCATCTTTTAATTTAAATTCCCCGCCAAGATATGCAACTCGGAAGGTTGCGTGACAAAAGCATTGGGACACCCAGTTTTCGGAGAATAAAACCTAAGGGGAGGGGAGGGGCGCTGTGACTAGTCTATCACAGAACGCACACAGTCAGCTACCCAATGAGAATTTTTATTCAATCCGAGCACAGATATTGACTCGTATTACTCGTATGATACTTGTACTCGTCAAAAGTGCTTTATCCGTACTTTTAGCTAATCTCTAATAAATATACTGTACATGGAGAGGAGTATTGGGACCCTGTTTTTTCAGGGTTCTTACTTCCAGTCAGCAGACCAAGACATGTTGGACAACACCATGCTTCTAACTTTGTGGACACAATTTGGAGAAGAACGACTGTGTCCCAGTGCACAAAGCATGTTCCATAAAGAGATGGCTGGATGAGTTCAGTGTGGAAGAACGACTGGCCGCACAGAGCCCTGACCTCAACCCCATCCAACACCTTTGGGATGAACTGGAATAGAGATTGTGAGCCAGGCCTTCTCATCCAACATCAGTGCCTGACCTCATAAATGCTCTACAGAACCAACTCCATATGAAAATCCACGCTGATGTCATTGAAGTCCCTGTTAGTAAAAGTCATTGTTCTACTCTGTTATTTCGTTCTTGTAGCATCAAAGACACATTAGGCAGAATTTAAAAGCAATAATCACTATTTTTTTTACGTGACGAAGGACTTTCCAAAAGAAAAGTCCTGTGAGTCCCTGTTTTGTGTTTGCTGAGTGATGTTCGGGAGAGAGGCGCAGGATGGTTGTTAACACCTTCAAACGGGTTTTTGAGAGGGGTCGGAGAATCATGAACACTCACGGCATCCTCTTACTGCTGCTCTCTCACATCATCTTCAGTTCTGCGCAGGGTAGGACCCCCTGAGAAAGCGTTAATGTTTATTTACTGAGTTTGTTTTATCACTGACAAGCAAGCTAGCTTTAGCATTAGCATTAGCTTGGACACTTTTAGCCATTTCTGTGTAACTGTTTGGGTTCCTGCTGGAAAACGGGGTTCTAGTATTTTATTATTGACGTCTGTGTCTCACAAATACTGTTTATTCTGAATAGAACCGAAACTTTAGCAGTTATTCGGGCGTTGCTATGGTTAGCAAGCTAGCCGGCTAACGTTAGCTGGCTAAACAGTAACGTTATATCAATATTTATCAATATTTCCTACTTCTGACTAACACGGGAATGCTTTAAATACAGAATGAGCGGACTCCTTGTTATAATATTTGTACTAACTTATATCATAATTCACATCCGTGACCTTCCACAATCACTGATTTTGCCTTTTTGGGCACCGTGTCTGGGCCATCTGGAGGTTGCTTACATTGTTGACTTATTCATTTCTTTTGGAAAATGTTTGTACCTCTCTATTTACAGGGTACGTGAGCTATGCACCCGTGGATCAGAGCACACAACATCAGAGTTTTGTCCTGAGCACTACAGCTGTGACCTCACCACCATTAGGTAAGCTCCTCTGGGTGAGATGTTACACTCACGCTGTTGAGGGGAATGTGAAGATTAGATCTTCAGACTCAAGACAGCTTACTCAAAAAGGACAAAAAAGGAAATTGGATATTAAGACAAACACAAATAAGTTAATAAGAATGTCTCAAGAGACATTTATCTCAAGAGTCTAGAGCTGTCAATCACAGTTACATTGCCAAGTGCAGTAATAATAACAATTAAGAGTAATAGCAAGACCAGTGATTTTCATTGTTTTTTTTCTTAAGATAGCCGACATAGTTATGTTTTGTAGTTCATATCTTAATTCTCTTAACCTCTGTGTGACTATTTGTACTATTTGTACAGTACAATACTGTGCAAAAGTCTTGAGCTAATCCTCATATTTGCTTTTCAAAGATCCACACTTTCTTGTATTTTAATGTAGTCTTGAGGAACAGTTCTCCAGGCTTCCTGAAGGACTTTCAAAGACTCTCATTGTCAATCCAGTCCCTGAACCTGACCAGTTACAGAGGAACAGTGACCTATGTATGAATCATTCAAGTAGCATGAAGAACGTCTAGCTTGCCTAAATCAGTAAAGAAACAGGAGCAGATGATTCCAGATGATCAGATGGTGATCAGTATACTGGTGGTGCTGAATGGTGGTGTTGAGTGGTTGGAACTCCTCTATCTAGACTCCTTGAATGTTTAGGTACGCTGCAGCCTGTCGCAGTAAAACATGTGTTCCTATTATATTAAAATTTTCTACTCAGTATGCCAAAGATAAGACAGTTTAATGGGCATCAAACAGTATTTTTGCACCAACAAGTGGAAACATAAAAAAATAAGGGATAGCTTAAAGCTTTGTGCACAGTGATGTACATGATAGTGTGAAGCTGTTTAGAAAAATGTTTAACACTTGTCTTCTTATGGTAAACATTAAGAAAATCTGTATATTTTAAAGAAAAACCTTTTTTTTCAAATTTTTTTGTCAGAGAAAAATATTAGACACTTTTCTGATTCTGTTTTTTTTTTGTTATTTCTGTTGCGCTTGGTATGGATTTAGTCTCTCAGACAAAGTGTTTATTTCTCTCAAGAGTCTAGAGCTGTCAATCACAGTTACATTGCCAGTTGTCCGAGTGGAGGTCCGTGCAATAAATTACCTGCTATCTGCATCAACTGTACCTACCATCACAACTGTAAATACGGCAAGCCAGCCAACTTCATCTGCTCTACCAAGGAAGAAGTTCAGTGTGAGGTGTGTATGCCAGAAGTGGCCCATTGCATTTTTTTTCTGACTAAACTGACTAAAGTAAATTAGGTCACATTCACTAGGAGATTTTGGCAACAAAATAGATTTCAATGAGAGCAGTATGTTGATGGAGAAAATACACTGAAGCATGCCAATATGCACAAATTATCCTCATTTGTCTGTTTCCCAGGGTTTGCTTTGACAACATTCAAACACCCATACATCAACCTCACCCCACCCCACCCCAACCTATCCACCCACCCATCCACAACCACCTCACCCACCCACTCACTCACCCATTCATCCATCCACTCACTCATCCATCCATCCATCCATCTCACCCACCCATTCATCCACTCATCCATCCATCCACTCACCCATCCATCCATCCATCTCACCCACCCATTCATCCACTCACCCATCCATCCATCCATCTCACCCACCCACCCACTCACCCATCCATCCACTCTCTCACCCACCACTCCATCCACCCATCCATTCAACCATCCACCCATCCATCCACTCACTCACCCACCCCCCCTCCATCCATCCATCCATCCACTCAACCACCCATCCATCCACTCTCCCACTCACCCACCCATCATCCACTCATCCACCCATCCATCCATCCACTCACCCACCCACCCACTCACCCATCCATCCATGCACCCACCCACTCAACCATCCACTCACCCACCCTTCCATCCACTCAACCATCCACTCACCCACCCACCCACACACCCATCCATCCACCCACCCACCCACTTATATGTGATGCCTTTTTCTCGCTGCTTTTCAGAGTCCTGGCTGCTTGCCTTTTAATGAGTCAGTGATATTTAGCCTAATGTTAATCCAGATACGCACTCACTCATACTCTAAAGTTCAAGTTATTTTAATGCTCTCTCAGGCTGTTATGATATTTTAAAGTGATTTCTGCTCTGTGTGGTGTGTCTGTCAGGGCGGGGTAAATCAGGCAAATCGGACCATCTTTAACCTGACCATGACTTGTCAGTTTTGCTGGCAGCTGGATCCGTCTCTGTACACCTGTGAAAAGTCACCTACCTGCATGACTGTGTCCTGCCCTCGCAAACGCTACAACACCACCTGCACGGTTCTGGACCACGTCCACTGCATAGGTATCAACGCCTTTTTTACTTGTATGATTTCGTTCGTTTGGTCTGAACAGGACCACACACTGCAAAAAGGTAGCTAAAGCTAAAGTAGACTGCATTTTTGCGAGAAAATGTGGTGTGATTGAGTAGTTGCCATATAACCAATGTTCGGAGACACCCGGTTATATTGGTTTTATGCCCAAAAAATAAAAAGTTTGTTTAAAAAAAAAAATCTGCTTATAGCAGAGAATTGCCGTAAACGTAAACGAACAGGAGCCTGTTCTGACTCTCTTCATTCAGCGCTGTGTTTTACTGCTAAACCACTAAGGTGGTGTTACCTTGCTGTCTCTTACTAACACATTTATGGTCAATTGCTAAAAACGGGTGGCTCTCGTCTGAAAATGACTGGGAAAATCATACATAGCTGCCTTCACTAGGCTGATTCGTTTTTATTTTTTTAATAACAGACCTGAGCTTCAGTGTTTTGAAGTCTGTTTGAATCTACTCTAATTTGTTGCGCCTCATTTTGTTGCTTTCCGTGCTCCATAGTCGCGACGCCACAGTTTTCACTCAGAGACTCACTACACACTTTGAAAGCGACCATCCCCTCCACAATCTCACCCCGTACATAACGCAAAAAACTGTGATTGGTTAGAGGCTCATTTGCATATTCCAGTCTTTTGCGATATCAGTATTGCGGAGACTATTAGATGATATACTGTGCAGCTCTAATTTCTCACACACTGATCAGTCCCAACTTTAAAACCACTGACAGGCGAAATGAAAACATAGATGATCTCATTACGGGGGCACCTGTCGAGGGGTGGGACAAATTATGCAGTGAGTGAACAGTTAGTTCATGAAGTTGATGTGTTGGGCGCAAGAATAATGGGCGAGAGCAAGGATCTTATGCTTGAGCTACGTCGTACGAGTTTGTTCTATTCCTAGATGACCGATGACAATCGTGTTGATTTCCTTGGTTGTGGCTCCTAAACGGTGGTCCTACGTCCATCTGTGTCGCAACGGCGAACACACAGCCTGAGATTATTTTCTAACAATGCTAGAAAATTAGGACGACCATCTCATAGTGTGTGTGCTGCTGTGACCTATGTCTACTGACCAGCCAATCGATATGTAGCGAAAAATGCGGAGAAACGAAGGGACACTGGTATGTGTGACGGGGGGTACGCCGCCTCTTTTTTTTTTTTACATTTTTTTTTTTACATTTTACACATTTTTCTACATACACATTAAAGGCACGAACGCCAAAGCCCCAGTCATCTTGTTCTGTTGATGACCTTTTGTTTATTTAGACCAGTGGTTCCCAAACTGGGGGCGCAGAGGTATTGCAGAGGGGTGCACCATTGGGATAGCCTATGCTCCACTCGAGCACTGCTAGCAAAAACATGGACAAGTTCATGCATGTAGGCTGACTCTTCATTAGCTGCAAGTTCCAGTTTGAGACTTTCTGAACTGGTTAATTTTCCCAGCCATTTTTGTGGAGACAGTTGTTTATTCTTGTAACTTCAGTTTGCTCTTTATTTTGCGCACAGTGGTGAAATTGCACCATTTGTTAGTGCATTTATTTTGCTCAATTAGAAAAGAGAGCTGTATTGCAGATAAAGTTTGAATCTGAACCTGTGTAGTTTGAAGTGGGGGGGGCTCATTAATGTTCCTATCTAGAAAAGGGGGGCCCCTTCTCTAGATAGGTAAGATAGGTAGCTAAAGATTCTATAGTGCCATCATCATACATCTACACACCATC
>JBBPCY010000019.1:16475559-16497564 GCA_037974405.1 Brachyalestes nurse
ACACACACCGTCATACACATACACGCCTTCACACACACCGTCATACACATACACGCCTTCACACACACCGTCATACACATACACGCCTTCACACACACCGTCATACATCTACACGCCTTCACACACACCGTCATACACATACACACCTTCACACACACCATCATACACACCTTCACATACAAGTTATACCCATTTTTATTAGATCCATGTGTGATTTGTTATGATCTTAGAAGATTGCTGAAATCTGTAGAAGTCTGTGATCTGATTTTAATTATTCAAGCTTTCTCTTTACTGATATTGCAAAAGGCCCCAATAAGCAATTACAGTGAGTGTCCGAAATCACGCACTTTCCTCAGTGCACTGAAGTGTAGTGCGTAGTGTGCACTGCGCACTTCCTCCTCTAGTGCACACTGCCATCCGGGTACTTTCAGTGCACTGAATTTTAGCTTAGTTGTCAGTGTGAATGCACTACACACTGAACTTGTGCGATTTCAGACACACTGAGTGTTTCTGAAAGGGTGACCCGTCACAGCTCCAGGGGAATTACTGGGTGTTGAATCAAGGTCTTTGTGTAATCCAACAAAATTCCGATTTTAACCATTAATGGTGTTGGTGAATTGGTGCAAGAATGAACAGGGCTGAATAAGGAGATATATTTAGTATGTTGTTTTTGTGACATCACAAAAACTGTCATTTGAAAATGGGCATCACGTTTGCAGTAACATTCCAATACTGATTTGTTGCGCTTATCATGCAACACTACATACAACACTGTATTTTGATAAAAAACACTCCAAACAAATATTTCAGAAATTGTATTTGTTTTAAGGACCAATCATTTCTGTGATTAAAGCCGACTGTGGTGATAGAAGAGCCAGATGGTGCTCTTTTGCCAAACCCAGGCTTGGTACAACTTGGATTCTGACGTAAAATTCAATTATTTTTTGAAATGTAATTTTATAATATCCTGGAAGACCTTGCTATGCTTGGAAGCAAATGTTTGCCTTTCAGTTCTATCCTGTCTGTATCACATTTAAGCAGAACAGCTGCTTGGTCAGTGACCTTTGTTTATCTTAGTTTTTTTTTTTTTTTGGGGGGGGGGGTTGTTGGAAAAGAGCACAAGAGGCCAAGGGTAAAAAAAAACAAAAAAAACCCCACACTTTGAAACCCATGTGATTCTTCTTATGGAGCTGCACAGAAAAGCCTACGGAAAAGATTTCAATTTATTTTACGTGTAAAATGACAGGGAGCATTGGCCTTCTGTGCTTTAAACCCAAAGCCAAGGTATTAATGCATGTATCATGCAGTGTATTAACAAGAAGCTTTTTTAACTAAGTGTTAATGGACTTAGGTGAGAAAAAGAGACTGTCCAGCTGACCAAATGCTGCTCTATTATTAGTGATTGCGTCAGCCATCACACTAGTGTTCCACTTAAGCTTTCTTTTTTTTTATTATTCTTTCTACAGCCGAAAAAGGTTCTGCTTCTCGTTCAATGATTCCAATGATAAGAGGTGTATGTGTAGATTTATGATCAGATGATCTGGAGCCGATTATTGATTATGTAAAAATTCGGCTCATGTGGTTGAGTCCCCTCATTAAGAAAGAGAGCAGTGAGGTGAGTTGACAGGCATGTCGGCTGCAAAGCGACCAAACCCCGAGTAACAAATCTGTCCTGTGGAGTTTGTCGAGTGTGTGTGTTATTAGTGATGCGCGGGTCGACCCAGGGGTGCGGGCGGTTTTAGGGCAGACATTTTTTAAATATAGTGGGTGCGGGCGGGTCAAAAAGTTACAAAACGCATTTCATTATCGATCAAAACGTGTTGTAAACAGGGTTCGAGATTTATCCATGCATATATTTGCAGGTTGGGCGGGGGGGGTTTGGATCTCCTGACAAGCCGGTTTGGGTCGGGTGTTAAAAAAAAAAAAAAAAAAAAGCTGACCCGCGCAACACTAGTGCGTTTTTCCCATCCATTTTTTGGCGAGAATGTTTCGCTCCACCCATTTTCAACCCCTCTTGGCTTGGTAATAGATGGTGAGAGAGTCCGAATATTCGCTTTTTTTGGCCATAAAGCAATGTTTGAGTGTCTCCGAACACTGGTTTTATAGCAACCACACAATCACACTTCACATTTTCTCATGGAAATGCAGCCTAGTTTGCTATTGTACTGCAGCCTTTTGCAACGCTTCTTCAACAGTATTGGTCGACGCTGTTGTCGGTGCAGTGTCCTCCTTTGGGCATATTGCTACAAATTCATTTAGACATTCTTTTCCACATATCCTGAAGGCAGCGTCTTCAGAGTAATGTGGGTGGTATTGTCTCAGAGCCATAATATAGCGTTCCTCTTATGTGAGGAAGCTCAGCAGTCCTTCTGAGAATGGACTTGACTTCATCATTAATGAGCCACAGGGCTGATAAAAGTACAAAGCTTTTTTTCCCTTGGTATAAGGCTTTAGAAAATGTTGAGTGCATGCACTTGTGGTTTCTCCATTAGCATGTAGAGCCAGGCTTTGATTTCGGTCTAAAAGGTTGTTTAAAAATGTATCTAATGAATACACAGGAAATGTGGCCATTTCTTAAGAACAGGAGCACAGTAAAAACAATCTGATCTCAAACATTCACGAGCATATCCCAGTTTGAACATGTTTGGCCATGTCTGTTTCGTCTCAACAGAACCAAGGACATTCCGGAAGCGTCTGTTCTGCAACTGGACTGGAGGATATAAATGGTCCACAGCACTGACGCTCAGGTAATCCACATGCATGAGTTTGTTTTTTGCCACCAGCTAGAAGTAACAAGATAAGTATTTGTATAAGAGAAGTTCTGTATTTACAACCTCACTGAGTATGTAAGATACGCTTAAATAAGGTTTTTTAAAATACAGGTGATTACTAGAATACTATTTGCATAAAAGAAGGTGGATGTAAAAAAAACTTTTAATACAAATATATAAAATTCAAGATTCTTTGTCACGTACACAGTTATACGAGGACAACGTGGTGAAATGCGCCCCTAAATTGCTGGGAAGACTCCGCAATTAAGTTTACAAATAAAGTTAAAGAGAAATTAGAACAACTATGATAATGAAAATATACAGAAAATTACATTCCAAATAAACATTACAGGTATGAACAAGATCAGACAGATAAATAATAATAATAATAATAATAATACATTTTATTTATAGGCGCCTTTCACAACACTCAAGGACACCGTACAAATTTACAAAGTAAAAAAGATGTGCAAATGTAATTGAATAGAATGTCTGTGTATCAGATATGGGGATAAAATCGTATTCTGTTATTTGTATGATAATGATGATGTTGGAACATCTTGTTATAAAGTAGATGGGGAGCTGGTCCATGTCTGAATGACCTCCTCAATCTTACAGTAAATTCAGTGCCTACCTTCTGATTCCTCTATTAAAGTTTAAAGTCCACCACCTCCTCATCATGTCCTTGTTCCTCCGCTCTATCTCTCAATCTTACCTCTGTTCATCCAGGAGGGTTTGTGCATTTTGGGTTACAGCGAAAGCCACCAAGAACTCCAGCCCAAGTTCTCACCCTTCATACAGTCCTAATATCTCCTCTCATACTACATTTGCATAGTGTAACCCTAACCCTAATGAAACTGATAATGCGGTTAAGCTTCTGTTATGGTTTGTTTGAGCGGTTTGCCATGTGCCTTGGTCTCGCGCAGCATCACTTTGGGAGGATTTGGCGCTGACCGCTTCTATCTGGGCCAATGGAGAGAGGGGCTGGGGAAGCTCTTCAGCTTCGGAGGACTGGGCATCTGGACCCTGATCGATGTCCTTCTCATCGCCGTCGGTTACGTGGGGCCAGCCGACGGATCACTCTATATCTGAGACTTAAGGTTTTTCTTTTATTTGTATTTTTTTTAAAGAAAAGAATAGAGGAAAAACACAACTGTCTCGATGTCTTTAACCGTAGACAGCGTTAAGGATTAGGCCATTTTCAAGCCTGCCTGAGTGACTTCATAGCTGTCCGCATGATCCCCAGTCCTGTTAGCACACGTGTGAGCGTCCAAACTCCCACTGCTGTCGATTCCCATCTGCTTGTGCGAAGGGTTCTGGCTCATTGGTAATGCACTCTGCTCCATGTGCTGCGGAGAGAAGAGGCGGCAACGGCAGGGGCCCCTCCACGTTCTGTGCTGCAAACGAACCTTTTTCAACTCGGCTCGGCCTGGAGCTGTGGTTGCTAGAGGCCGTCGGGAGCCGTGTGACTTTCATTTCCTCAGTTCACGCAGACAGCCTGAAAGTGAGACCCTTTAGAGATACTTTTGTCTTCTGGAGAAATGAGGTAACAGTAATTGCCAAGCTAGTCTGCCAGACAAGAGTAATGGACACCTGTCTCACAGCTGAGTGCTGCTTCGTGCAGGAGGTTTGGAGGTTTTAGATGGCTTTGTAGTGTTCCTGTTTTCAAAAAGGGAAAGAAAATTCTAAAGGTGTGTCACTTGTGAATGTAATCACATCATCACTGTACATAAAAACGGTTACTTGTGATTGTCTTGACAGAAATTACATGTGTGCCACTATTTGTCCTTTCTTTTTCCCCCTTCATTGAACCAAGACAGGGTTCCTGATGTGCTCCAATAGCCACATGACCACTCCTTCAGCTGTTTGGTACATTGTTGGTTCTTACTGCGAATGTCAAGGCTGTTAGATTTCACTCTTCAAATATATTTCCTCTCCCCACAAGCACATTTTGAGGACCTTGACCAATCATGTGATGGATAAAGCTAAAAATAAACCGTGTGAACAGTTTTTTCTTTTATCATTGCAATGGACATATGATAATGAAGGCAATAAGGAAACCGCAAAGAAATGGAAATCTCTCAGTAATGTCCGGTCTCTGTAGCATTATTAAGATACACAGATTGTTTTTTTCTCACACAGCCTATTTGTAGACTGGTACGATATCTGTGAAGGACCACAGTGTAGTGACAACAGTACCTAAGACTTAAAATGTGGAAACAGGTTTTGTGGGGAAAACTAAATAAAGATACCTTTCTGATCATATCTGTGTGTGAATCCCTTATTCAGTTGTCTGCAACACAATTATAGTGAAAACAGACTTGGGCAAGACAGTGAGGGCCAAATTACAACCACAGTATGGGTTGAAATCTGACTCATATTCTCTGAGTGTGCTGAATTCTGTCAGGTTCAGACAACACAGAACCATAAATAGTGGCCTTGAAGGAGCCACAATGGTCACTGGCAATATTGTTCCAAAAAAAAAAAGATTTAATTGCATTTAAGGGGAATTCCTGGGAATTTCTTTTGTTTCTGCGAAATTATATGGTTAGGATAACAAAACAAGTAAACAAAGTCATTCAGAATGGCTTGGAACAGCACTGTTCAGTGAGGGTGAATGGAACTAGATGCCTGAGTCTGATTCCTCTAAAAGGCACCTCACGATGTCATTATGAATTGATTACCTGCCCGATGGTTTAGACATTAAGATTAATTGTTATAAAAAAAATGTGTGTTTTAAAAGAGCCATTCAGGGTGGAGAGGTACATCCAGGGCATTGTAAGGCAAAATAGTTCTCAAAATAACATTTTTCATAGTTACATATAAAAAGTTTGCAATCCCTGGTTCCATTCACCACCACTGTAAGGAAATCTATAATTCCTCCTGTAATTTGGTCAATTTTACATCAGACACACTCTGAAGGACTATATTTGTATCCTGATTAATTACGCTGATATTTTGAAATATCAACAGAATTTCCCTTTAAGGTGGCTTTTCGTGAAAAACAGGCTGCTTGTATTATTAAAACCCTTTCATATTTTGAACATTGTGCCAGTATCATGCCAGTGCAGCCGTTTGGAAGGGATGTTGGCAGTGAAAGCCAGAGTCACCTCGTGTCACCTCATGAATTCTACATTTGCATTGGCTCTTCCTCTTGGAGATGCTTCTTCCATCTGATGCAGGTGGGCCTGCATCTCAGAGATTTAACAGCCGTTCTCTTTCTGTTCCATCTGCATTTTAGGACAAAAAAAGCACACACTGATCTGTTTAGTATGTGTAAGTTAAAGGAAATGTACCTAAATGTGCTATTTTTATAATTTCAGAGTTTATATATTCCTTCCCAGGTAGGTAATGGTTAATGATAAGTGTTATTCTGTTCTCTTAACATACAAATGACACTGAAAATTCAGAGGCGTCAACCTGCTCTCCAACATGCTTGAAATTCTTTGTTGAGGAGAACCTGCGTGAACAGGTCAGACCATTAGCTAGGCTTTTAGTGACTATTTGTAACAGTTACATTTTTGTCGAGAGCTGCTTTTCTGCCCAGCACTAATCAGCCCCATTGACCTTTAAGGGTAATGGTCCAGCCCCATCTCCATATCACCATCTGACAGAGCGGAAAACGGAAGCATTTTTGTTTTTTTGTTTTTTATTTTTCCACCGTTAGCTCCGTGTGTGTTCTAACATTTGGCCTTGTTGTAGGATGGAGTCAGTAAAATGTCAGTTGGCCTGCTATCAGCATTACTCACTCCCACGCTCTGCCCACATGGGCAGTTTTTCACTTTAATAGTTTGGCTTATCATGAATCTAAAACTAGCGAGTGCGCTAAATCTGAACTCCTGAGATAGCTGAACTAGCCTTGGCTAAGCTAAAGTCAACATGGGGTGGACCAGATCAAACCTCACACAGAGTTCAGCTCAGGACCTGCACCTCTTTCTTTATCTGCCAGAACTCTTTGTGCCTTTGTCTTTTTTCTTTGACTCATCTTTTATCTTTGACATACTTTTTATTTGCACAACAGGTTTTTTTTTTTCCATGACTAACTATTCGTTGGTCATCTACTGCTGTGTTCTTCCATTGTGGGTTCAAGCTTTTTAAAGTAATTATGTGAAATTGAGTTTACATGGATTTTTAAATGGGAACTGTTCCATTTTACATGGAAATGAAGGGACTGTTGAAAACGCACACCTAAACCATCACGTACAAACTTATCTCGGGGAGATCTGAAATACACTGATGTGATCACATCCTGTTGCCCAATATGCACAATAGTATGGATGAAATTCAGTCTATAAGTAACACTTTTATACACTCAGTCACTTGTTCAACTGCACGTTAATGTAGAATATAGTAATGTAGAATATCAGGCAATCACATGGCAGCAGTGCGTTTTGGCATGTAGACATGGTCAAGATGACCTGCTGAAGTTTAAACCGAGCATCAGAATGTGGAAGAATTTGAACTAAATGAATGGTTTGCATGGTTGTTAGTGCCAGGTGGGCTGGTCTCAGTGTGTCAGAAACTGCTGATCATCTGGGATTTTCCAACACAACCATCTCTAGGGTCTGCAGAGTCTGAAAAAGAGAAACTATCCAGTGAGAGGCAGTTTACTGCATGAAAATGGCTTGTTGATGTCAGAGGAGAATGGCCAGACAAGTTCAAGCAGATAGGAAGGCAACAGTAACTCAATCACTTGTTACAACCAGAGTCTGTAGACCTACATCCAACCTTGAAGCAGATGGGCTTCAACTGAGGCTCCAATTTGCACAGGCTCAACAAAATTGCACAACAGAAGATAGGAAAAATGTTGCCTGGTCTGATGAGACTTGATTTCTGCTGTATTATTCGGATAGTAGGGTCGGAATTTTGCTTAAACAACATTAAAGCATTGAAACATTCTGCCAGTTCAGGCTGGTGGTGGTGCTGTAATGGTGCGGAGGATCATTTCTTGCCAGCCAGGTGTGGCCGTTGAGTATACAGTGTCAGAAACCACTCAAGCAAGTCTAAGTCACAGTAGCTGCAGTCTAAAACTGCAGTATGTTTTTGACCACCCACATTCTAGCTGATTTGGGATAAGGGGGATTATTTTTCCCAAACTATTCATTTAGTAGTGTATGGAACAATTACTTATGACCCCCCTTAAATTGGGGCTGTAGTTCAAGACAATCTTTTACTCTCTTTTGTTACAAACCTATTGTACCCAAGAACAATGTCAATGCAAGAAAAATGGTCCAATTACCTTCAGACTGCGCAGAAAATTACAGCTCATAATAGCTTTGATAGTGGGCTTAATGTTAGGTCCGTTTATGGCCGAATGCTGTAATTACAGCAACATGGGGCAAAAACATAGTTCCTGCAGTAGCATAAGGAGTGAAAGGTTTTCACAGTAGAAGAAACTGGTGTATGTAGACTCCAGCTGGCGAATGGTGAAGCTTACTTTATTTTCTGATTGAGCAGAACTGATCAATCATAAAACATGCCATTCAATGAAGTGCAGCCACGGTAACCACAGTGAGAGAAAATGTCCCCTAAACGTTTGCTGTCAAAGTTTTATCTGCCACTTTTGGTTTGACATGGGTCATGATTTATGTTGACACTTATGTACACTTGATCACCCATCTGACACACTTCAGGGTTCCCCAGTGAAAGTTTGCTGAAGGTAATTAGGGCACATAAAAAAGCATTTGGCCTTCATATTG
The DNA here is from genome assembly GCA_037974405.1 of Brachyalestes nurse. Taxonomy (NCBI): domain Eukaryota; kingdom Metazoa; phylum Chordata; class Actinopteri; order Characiformes; family Alestidae; genus Brachyalestes; species Brachyalestes nurse. The sequence continues at coordinate 16,484,030 of JBBPCY010000019.1, forward strand.
GTATATTTGTTGTACTGGAGATGCTAGCCACATGCTAGCCACGTACTGCGCACTATTTATGGGCACAAAACAGTAGTGGCTATTTTAAACACAGATTCTATCTAATAAGGGAAATGAGCCATGATTAGAAGACATCTACAATATGGGATTTATAGGAAGTGATATTTGTTCACATTGTACTCTAAAACTTGCAGATGACCATTTCCACACCATCTGGTCGTGTCCCCCAACTCAACATATTTGGCAAAAAGTCAACACCACAATCTCTTTTATTATGGATTGTAGAATTCCACTATCCCCATCCTTCTGTCTGCTTGGTGACTTCTCAACAATAAATCCATCAATCCCAAATTTTAGACCTTGTTGCCTTGGTGATTGCCAAAAAACTAGCACACTAAACATTATGCAGTGGTCAAACCTCCTCAGAGAACACATATTAATGGAAAAAAATAACATTACAGCATCAACTTCCACATTTCCAAGAAGTCTGGGGTTCTTTCATCACTCTTTTAGACTTCTGTGAACAAACTCCCAACAAACACATACATTACATTCCAACTTAAAACTTAATTTTATTAATCCCCAACATTCCCACACATCACCTATTTATCTGATACAAATATATATACACCTTCTTTCTATCCATTTGTTCATCTGTCTGTCCATTTGGATGTCTGCATTTTTTTTTGTGGGGGGGGGGGGTTGTCATGTCTTGTCAAGGGTATGTGGGTGGGATATGATCGCGTCAGAGATTCCAGCAGTGTGTAGTAGATGTAATCTACATTTGCTAGTTAGTAAAGCTAAGCAGTGTTTGGTGTAGCATATTTTTTCAGCACTCATTAGCAACACTAGCCTTGTAGCTCCTGTGTAAAACAGGATTTGCAAAGTTTGCAGGCAAAATCATGTAAATTAGATTTTTCATAACTTCAATGATTGCCTTTGATACATGATCAAAACGTGATGAAGTCTTTGAAGTTCAAGCATGTCCTACTGAATAGATTAGCAATCTTATTCCATACTGTGGGTAATTTGACACATTCTAAATGGTTAAAAGGGAGGTGAGAAAGTAATTCTGGTAAAGGCCTAGTCATCTCCTTGGGTTCGAGCAAGAGAAGCTAAGAATCATTACTTACATAAGATTCGCGCTGCGATTATACCTTGATGGACTGAGCCCTTCTGCTCCATCCTAACCTTATTCATCTTGACCAAAGTGCTGTTTAAATTCCACCGATCTTTTCATCGGGCTTCTATTTTCAGTGGGCGGTTGCTAAGAAACGTAAAAATTGCATCTTGCACAGAGGAATTGTCTCAGAGGTAACGGAGCTGAACGATAGCCAGCTTGCAGCCGGTCTCCTTCTCACACACAACAGTGTGTCTGATAGGACTTGGATCCTACAAACGAAGGCTCCCCCCCCCCACAAAAAAAAAACCCCGATAAGCCTGCATCCATCTGTGCTGCATTTCACACGGCCGTGCTCGAGCAGCGCCAGTCCAGCAGCATTCACACTGGCAATTTACAAGCAAAACGGCTAGACTCCGTTTGCCAATTTTTTTCTTCTCTTTGGCAAATTATGTTTTAACATCATGTAAATCTAATACAACAGTTTCAACTTAGTTTTCACTCTGATGTGGGGATGATATTGGTTAATATCTGCCAACTCTTGCTGGTGCATGGTGCCAAAACTTATTCGTATTTAAACCTCAAATGACTTGACAGGAAAACAAGATGCTTTATGATGACATACTCAATGACGGGTAAAGATTGATTTAAATTCTGGTTGCATGTAAACAACTGAGGCTAGTTTCCCTCAGCTCCTTAGCCTCAGACAGACAATTATCCCCCACTAATGTGGTTCAAGACAGAAGACATGAATACCCGCTGGTTATCCATAACTATACAGCACTGAACTGGATTAACATACAAATAAGGAAGCCAACAGGCAACGGAAACGCTAGATTGCCATTAGTGATTTATTGTACAATAGGAAATGAGCTGTACATTGTCTCTGCTCAGCTGTAAAGGCAAAAGCAAAGCATTTACACGCCACAGCCAGACGCCTCACTACCCCTTCCTTTAGATGCTACAGTTGGAAAAAAGCAGAGTAGACTGCACTTGTTTTGACATATCCCCACTAAAAAAAAAAATAGTAACCTCTAAAATTAACCAGAAATGGTCCAGAAAAAAAGGCAGGAATTTAAAAGAAAAGCAAACTTAAAACAAAACATCCTTTTCAGCGATTACCATTCAACCAGATAGCAGGGAGTAGTTATGGCCACAGAAAGCAAAGTTTCATCGCTGGTTCTTAAGTGCAACATTTATCCACAAGGCATATGGTGACATTCCGATCAAAACCATGTGCCTAAACCACTGTCCATACCAAAACACACAGTTACACCTCTTTAAGACCAAAGACATTGGGGGGGGAACAAAAAAAAATTTTATATAATTTATAGAAAATAAATTCTCTGTACCGGCATGGTAGTAATTTGTCACCTTGAATCAATCGCCCCTTCATGTACTACCATATAATTTCAAATTAAATCAAATTATGATTTCCATACAGCAAAAAAAAAAACCCATATAAAAAGGTAGTACGAAGCCAGTCAGTCAAGCAGACAATGAGACTCCGCAGTCCAGTGGCATTTTTCGGCTGGTTAGTCAGATCATCGTTCAAAATCCAGCAGGCTGGAGGATGTGACGCTCACTGCTGTGTTTGTCCAGTTCTGCATTTTTGAGGGTAGTGAGGGGCCTTCCCCTTTCACGCGAGTCAAGTCTGTGTGGCAGCCGCCTTGCCCCGTTCGTGGAACCCACGAGTTCCGTCCGGACCCCTGGGGAGCCGTACCACACCTGGCGGGAGCCCGTCGGCATTCTGAATCTTTCGGCCAAGCATAGGGCTCCCCACGGGGCTGCTTTCTTGACTGGCCACCTGCTTCCTGCGCTGGACCCAGGGGCTACCTGAAGGGGTCAGGCTGCTGTCTGAGGAATAGTCCGCCCAGCGGCGACCCGGCTCCGGGCTCAGCCGGCCCTCGACGGCCAGGGGTGACTTTCCGGACTGGGGTGGGGTCTTCCTCTGGGCACTGGGGCTGGCCCTGGGGCTGTTCCAGGGGCTGGAACGAGGAGAAAGGTGGAAATTGGGTGGGCCTCCACTGGTGGGGCTTAGCTTGTTGCAGCTGGACCGTGACTTGCGGGCCAGATGGGGTGAGGTGGGGTTGCTTTCAGTCTCTGAAGAGCTACAGGCCGAGTCGTCATGATACTGGAGCTCACGCACTCTGCTGTTCAGCGAACGGCTCTTTCGCATTCCCCCACCACCCTCCTCTCTTGGTGGCCTCTCTTTTTGCACCTTCTTTTTGGGTGGCTTGGTCCCAATCAGCACCACCTTGAGCCCAAGCAAGCCCTTGCCGTCTCCATCTCCAGCCAGGTAGGCTTCGTGGGCCCTCACTGCCGCGTCCACCTCCTCAAACTCCACAATAGCGCACTCTTCACTGCCCAGCTGTGAGTAGCGGCCACTCAGCTTCTTCAGGTCAGCTGGAAGGTCTTTGCCAGGCTTCAGCACTCGAACCGAGGCAATTGGGCCGTAAAGTCCAAAAGCCTTTAGGAGAAGCTCCATAAGACGCTCCTGCTGGGCAGAACCACCACCAGGGCTTCCATCCCCAGCTCCGCCTCCGCCTGCCAAAGCCACACCCAGCTCAGGCCAGCGCTGCAGATCGCTCAGGAGCAGCATACGGCTGGGCTGGGACTCGCTGGCAAACACAGGGACGCTCGTCCTGCGGCGCACCTTACGGCCCTCATCATTCAGCTCCAAGAGGTTAGACTGGCGCAGCGCATAGGCAGTGGTCCTCCAGTCCCTCGTCAGATGCTTCACCTGAGAGGGGGAAGAAAATGAATATCTAAATTCCTAATAAAACCTTTTACTCATCAATTTCAGGCAGTAACCAATAGTAGAGGCTGTTACAATTCAAACGATTCCTCCCCCCTTAGCCTTATAAATGAGCCGAGACTGCTTTCAGGTCAACCGAGCGTTGCAGCGCCTCATGAGCGTTTGAGTCTCTGGGTTGATTTTTTTAGGCTCAAACCAAAGACCAAATTCAGGATATTTCAGGATATTTGAGGACATTTGATGGGGATAACTGTCCAGCAAATAAGAATTAAGTCCGAAGAGACGCACTGAGTGGTGCGTGTGTTCGAGCCGAATTTCTTCAAATACAAGTAAAGTGTCAGTAACCTGGCGGGTTGTGATAAAACTGCTGGGGAATTTGTTTGTAAGAGTTTTGTTGTGTTTTGAGCAAGTTTTTGTGCGATTTTGGGTGGATCGTATTATTAGTTTTGGATAATTGTGAACCGGTAGCTGAAGAATCAGTTCTGTGGCAGCCTGTCGAGATTCCTTGGTGTCTTCGGTACAGATTGAATGCAAAAGAAGCGGTGTCAAAGCGTTTGATTCATAATTCTGTAGTAAACATAAGGACTCAAAACAAAATGGCATCTCGAATGGTACTGCTTGCACTATGCACCCCTCCCCCCAAAGAATCATGATACGAATCAAATCGTGGGTTTGTTGGCGTTACAGCCCTTTATTTTTTTTAAAAATTATTTTAACCCTCAGAAACTGATTGACACCAGTGCATCAAAATCACTTTCATACAAAAGTGTTTTTTTGAGCTTCCATGAAGCAGCACAGACTAAACGACATTCTGATTGGCAGGCCTGTATTGTGGTTCATTGAAAGAGGCTTAACGTACGGAAAAAAAACAAATAGTGGGGGGGCTTTGGTGACAACTTCAGTCCTTCCTTTTGGATGTATGGACCCTTTGAAACAATCCATTTGCCTTCTGTCAGCCATAATTTAATCACTTTCCCCACACATTTCATTGCTATAACTAATACAGGCTTTCACATCACTTCAATAAGAATGAGTGGAGCTAAACTGCTGCATCATGGTATCCATATGAACTAGAACTAACAAATCTTGCTCCACCACTACAGTTTTTAGCTTCAACTGTAAGCTCCTGCTTTAAAAGGGGACATATGTGAAACTCACTTTTGGCATCCTTTTGTATTTCCATTTGGGTCTCTACTGCTCCTATAAACACTCCACGCGGAAAAAAAACATCCATCGGTTTTCTGAGAGTCAACTGAAAATGTTGGTGTCAGGAATCATATGCTTCTGAGTCGTTTGGACGGCTCCCTAATCCTGATGTCAGGAAATTTGCATAAAACTACCCCTCACCTGTCAAGCCCCCGTCCACTAGATTAGCTGAAGATCTGCCATTTTTGTCTGCTGGTTTCATGAGCACGCATAAGACGCAGAGCACTAACAGCTACAGGCAAAGACAAGTCATACACGAAGCGTGTTCATCATGCTCTGGGTCCGAGTCGGGGTTGAACATATAGGGCTGGATAGCGCCTCTGTTTTCTGTCGTGTGGTACGTGGGGTAAACGCAGCGTAAGCATGGGATGGGTGAGGCGTGGCCAGCAACAGCTTATTTGCATAAAAAGGACAGAGCCCTTAAACAGCCCATTTTGAAAGGGACTGAAACGGTCAAGAACAAACCTGGTGATCTCTTTGAGAGTGATTGTGTAAAGAACTTCATGCACATGTTTTGTGTAGCCCATAGACCTATTATAACTTGTTTAAAAAGTGGTATGTCACCTTTAAGAAAAGAAGATATTTTGGTCAAGTTCACTTTAGTGTTGGCTGATCTTTTATTTGTGGAGACAGGAACAAACCAACTCCCACTCAAACTGCAGTGTTAGCAAGCTCCAGTGCAATTCTGCTCAGGTACAAGCCCAACTGACCCTTATCTAAAGCAGCTGCATCCACCTTTCTCTTCTGATTAACTGTAATGCTGCCTGGCTGTTGCATCAGATAAGCAGGAAGTGGATATAAAAAGGGGAAGTGAGAATGCAGCTTGCAACAGATCTGCAAGCCAAAGCTGCTTTAATGCACAACAGACTGTTTGGCAGTCTATAAACCAAAATTTGTAGTGGCTGCAGAATCCCTTTATTGGCAGCACTCAAGCCGGTCTAAAAACAGAATCATGTTCATGCACCATACACAGGTAGGCCTTCAATAAACTGCAGCAGTTTAAATGAAATTATGGAAACGCAAGCAACAATTCAACAGCACTTTATATGAATTTATATAATTACAATGATCTAAATTCCCATCGCTCCCCCACCCAAATGTTTGTGAATTTAGCCCCTATGAGGACTGCTGGAAGAAAATTGTGTCCAAATTTATTTACTGAGGTGTTTTTACTGCCACTTGGCAAACCAATTAGTCCCCCCTGCCCCATATGGCACAGGGAGTAAGGAATTTGCCCACTGTTCTTGTGCATTGTCTATATACTGAACTGTACCAGAACAGTCCTTAGGTGTAACTGGTCAAACTGAAAATGAGAACTGATTGTATAAATCATTAAATCAGGTGCAGGAATGCATGCGTCAATGCATTATTCTTCAACCAATGCCTGTCTCTGCAGCACAGCTTTCCTGAAAAGCATGATTCATGCCCATCGGACAGTTTATGCAACAGTTGTCAGTTCTCCCGGATACGGCCCTCGTTTTCCGAGCGCAGATTTGATCACTGCTACCAACCTTCTTGAAAGACGTGAGCAGCTTGACGCTGACGAAGCCCAGCTTATTGCGGCGGACATGTTTGAGCAGGAAGGCGTCATGCTCCAGGTTCTCGTCCGACAGGTAGTACTCGATCTGGGCTATGAGTTTCTGGGTCAGTTCAGGGTCTGGCGGCTGCCAGCTCTCCTCTTCCAGTTCTCCACCGCTTGTACCAGCACCGCTGAGAGAAAGGCAGAGACAAAACAACTATAATTTCTGTTATAGGTCACTGTGACTCATTTCTGGCCTTTTCAGATGTAGGAATGTAATCAAAACAGACTACATATAGTGCAAGTAAGCTGAATAGTAAATAAAATGTAATAATTATAGGCACCTTCAAGGGACTTAAGGACACATTAAAAATACAAAGAAAATCAGACCGTAGTGTTCAACAGTGTATAGTTTCAATGTAAGGTCTTTCAAGCTTTGAATACTCATTGAGTAAAATTATGGTTTTGATTTGCTGAGAATAATTTTAGTATTTATGTAATTTAAAAAAAACTATCCAGTAGGTGGCAACAGTCAGCTGCTAAAAGCAACATATGTTGCTATAAAAGCAACAATTGTAGCCTTTTGTTGTCCATGTAAAGTATGCAACAAGCAAGTTGGAATCACTGCTTAAAAAGAAAGACTGATACCAACAAATACTCAGTTACTCTAATTTTCTGCGAGCCCCAAAAGTCTGTGCTTTTAATGTCTGTCATTTGGCCGAATTGTAAACTTCATCCCGATATTGTAATCTATGTTATGCAGGTTTACTCGCTTAGCTATTGAAATCCCACTTTGGCAATGAAACTGCACTTAAAATGCACTTTTCTGTTAAACCTACCCTAAATCAGGCAGACATTGGTAATCTTTGGCACCAGTGACATCACAGCACCACAACTCTTCCTCAGAGGGGGGGGGGGGATCAACATTCCTCCACACTGTTCACAAAAACACCATGAAGGGTACGGCCAGCATGGACACACAAGCCAAGCCCTCTCCATCTGATGACAGCAAAGTGACGAATTGAGCACATGGCCCTCCAGGGACCCCCACGATCCAAAAGCCACAGTAACAGGGGAGCACTCTCAACAACCAAATTGGCCACTTCAATCACTTTTCTATTAGCCAACAATTAAAAAAGCCCGGTCGCAATTACCGAGGGGGTCGCCTACTCGACGGATCGAAACAGTCAGAGAAATCAAATTAAATTGATGACTCATCGGCTTTGCAGCGTCCTCCCACGCCCTTTAGGCTGGACGGAGCAGACAGAAACGATGCATCTTATTCAACAAGTGGAGCAATCAGCCGTGGCGGGGGGGGTCTTTTTGCACACACAAAAAAAGGGAGCTTGTCAGGAAACCTCCCACACCACAACATCCACAAAAGACATGGCAGAGATGCAATTAACTGGACCGATGTGTCTGCCGTGGGCACTGGGCTGCGGTTCAGAAAACATCCGAAAAGAAAGGCCAACACAAAGCTTAAAGCCTCTTGACGTAATGTGTGTGAGGAATGTGGGAGGCGAAGACAACGCAGGACAGCACCCACCCCCACCTCGACTCTGACTCCGTCTCCATCTCCATCTCCCATCCACCTGCACTGCAGTCAGTCTTCCCTGCATTTGAGTCACATCAGCTAATAGGAAAGTCCTTCATCAAGCAAGAAAAGACAAGTACAAGCTACAAGACTGCAGCTGGATCTAACAAGCAGCTGGATATTGCTGGTTGATTGTCTGTGCTAGTAGATTCAACACTGCAAGTCATTTTTAGCTGTATTGATAACAAAAAGGCAGTTAACTTTAAACAGTCTCTTGCTGAAAATCTGTTCATTAATGTTTACAAATATGAATTTTGGTATGTTATATGGTATACATAATACAATTTACCAGAACAGAACATAATACAATAAAAAAAAACCAAGAATCAAGATTCGTCACATTGTTATACAAATAAAATATGCAGTGAAATGCGCCGACCTGCAAGTCAAATCATTTGGAATGATGAAACTGAGGTAATAAAAACAAACCCGAGGTTATTTTATATAATCAGAGTAATGTACTTAGGAGGCACAGTGCAGTAATATCTGATATTAAAATGGCAATATTTTAGTGTTAACAGCACCGAGAAATTCCATACCACCCTGCATTCCTCACTGATCTAACACTCTTGTGAAAACTTGTCAGCCCTCTGAATAAGAAGCAGGCCAAGCAGGCATGACGTCGAGGGAATTAGAGCAACAGGTCTGGGTGCCACTTCAACCCGGGCTAACAATGGCCAGTGTGGGTTTACGTCAGAGGATTACAAAGCACTGGTTTGGGCTGTAAAACACAGGGCCTTCCAGGCAAGGAATGCTTCACAGAAACATTTAATAATACCAGTCCTGGGTGGGGAGCACTACAACACGCAGTGTGAAATTTCCTCCTCCAGTACACCTCTTCATGAGCTAAACTGGAGGCGTCTCCAACAGTTAAAGGCCAAATCTCCTGCAGTGATGATCTTGGGCACACTTCCGAGGTCAGAAATTGATTTAGCAGTTTTAGCAGGGCCCACTCTTGGATGTGTGCAATGCAGGACTGTAACAGCAGCACCAACAGTAGCTGCCTTTATTTCACCAAAACTGCAAGATGAACGTAGAATTACTGGGCAGAGAAAAACATCCATAACATCTTTAAAAAAAATCACAGGTCATAAACGGTCAGGGGAAAAATATGAAATGGTGTAAGTCCCTCTCTTTTTTAAAGCTTCTTCAGAATTTAAACTATTAAAATGTATTGAACTGCTCACAGCGATGGTGAATAGAACCAGATGTCTGAGCAGTTTGAAATTTTCTAAAAGCTCCAGACATTAGCTATAGAGCCACTATCTGACATAGTTTAATGGTTAAGATGATTGTGGCCTAAAATCTACTTGTGATTTCACCCCCTAAACATTTCGAGATCCACCACCACTGTAAAGAAATGAACTCCTTTATCTCAACTCTCAATCTCATTTAAACCATCCAGACAACACCTTAAAAAGAAGAAATTTGGGGTGGAAATGTCATCTTTACTCAGGTAAAGAGAACATTGGTGGTATTCTACCCTGTACATGACCCTCCCACGACTGGTTCACGTGTTTTAACTGAGGCTGTCTGCTGCCCTTTGAGCAGACAGAACGGTTCACAGTCAAGAGATAAAAGACTTTAGAAAGACGCTAATTTTATTTTAACATTCCAACAAGTCGTGTTAAAATGAGTAAAGAATGCCTCTCCCCCTTCTCTCCTGTAGCACGAGTTTTTCCTTACACCAGTGATGTAATCACAAGAGTGATAGTAATAGCTAGAGTTAGACTGTAAGTGTACTGACTGTAGTGACTATGCTGAAAACATGTGCATGTGTATGTGTATGTGTATACCCCCCCCCCCTCAGTAATCTGTCACTCCAGCATGCTTTAACAGATATAGAGCACTTCTAATAGTAATAATAAACATGTGTGCCTGTGTTTGTGAGCAACCCCACCCCCAGCATGCTTTAATAAATATAGATCACCTTCAATAGTAATAATAAACGTGTGTGCATGTGTACACTCCACTCTATCATCTACATGGGCACGGTCACCCTAGCGTACAGCTAGAGATGAGCTCTATTAGTGATAAACGTGTGTTCATGTGTACACCACCCTCAGTAATCTACACGGGCACGGTCACAGTCAACACATTACAACAAGTTAACCCCATTTTTTCCTTCGCTCTCCTGTAGCACGAGGTTTTTTTACGCCAGTGACGTAACCGTAAGAGGTTTAGTGATGACAACTACAACTTCTAAACAAATGATTGTAGTGACCATGCTGAAAACGTGTGCATATGTGTACACCCCTCAGTAATCGACGTGGGCACCGTCACTCCAGGATGCTTTAAACGGATAGAGATCAGCTCTAATAGTAATAATAACCATGTTCTTGTGTGTGTGTGCGCCCATGTGTGTATAGCTATAGCTAACGTTACTTAAGAACCAAAGAGTGTAATGACTACCGTGTATACACCCCCTCCCCGGTAATCTACATGGGCTGTGTCACTCCAGGGAACTTGAACAGATCAGCTCTAATAGTAATCACTAACGTCTGTATGTATGCATAGCTACTTATTACTTATGAACAAAAGAGTAGTATATAGGCTACACCCCTTCCATAATCTACACGGTCACATTCACAGCAGCTAGAGAAATGCTCTAATGATAATAATAATAATGGTGAGAATTTAGGTAACGAGGTAGCTGTGCTGGGGTATGTGAGGTTCACCTGGATTTCTCGTATCGTGCCGCCTCGTCCTCGCTGCAGCTGCCCCCGCGGATATCCACGCGCCCCGGGCTCTCCAGCGCCTCCTCCTCGTCGGGCTCCTCGTCCTCAGCCGCCTGGATGGCCACGGTGATGGTCACTCTCGTGCCCACCTCTCCGGGCTCCATCTCCGCGTCTACGGCACTAGTGCTCGGCTCGGGGGGCGCACGGGGTCTGGCGGGGAGCGCACGGCGGCGCGCGGCCTGCCACAGCTCCCGGATCCCCCTCCACACAGAGCCCACCGGGTCGGGGCGCGCAGCAACTCGCGAGCCGGAGCAGGGAGGAGGAGGAAGAGCAGGAGGAGGAGGAAGGTGGAGAGGGCGGGAGTCGTCTGTAAGAGGCTTTACGCGTTTGAGACGTGGCGAGTCGTAGAGCTGCTCTAGCCCGGCCCACCAGCATGAACCCGCCTGCAGCCAGGAGGGGGGCAGCAGGAAAGAGAGCAGACGCAGAAAAACCTTCACGACAGCCTGCATGCTTCCACTCTTCATTTGTACACACATACATACACACACGTATGTATTTCTTCATTTCAGTCTCGAGCGCTCCCCTTCCACCTTGTGCCTATATACACCTAATGGAGCCCATTGTTTGCACCTGAAAGCAATCAGGGCCGCGCGGGACAGGGCTCGACCCACTTTGCTGATGCAAATTGCCTAATAGGCTTTGGCACTTTGGAAGGGGATTTGCTTTTGGGCCTGGGACGAAAATAAAGACACCTCTGCAAAAGTGTCCTTTTTTTTTACTCCTAACGTCAAGCTGTACTCATTTTTTGCATGCAGTTATTTGCTTGTTCACAAACAAACCAGTTAACATGGTAATCCCAGGTACTACTCCTTACTGGCAAGTATTACATTTTCCCCATCTATTCAGTTAGTTTTTTTTTTTAAGGAGGCCCAACATTTTCACTCAGGCCTTTTCGTGAGTTTGGTTTATAGATGGAACTGATTTTAATTCATATTGAGAATCTTTATTGTTCCCAGAGGAAACTGCTTATGCTACAACTCCACAGAGACAAAATGCTTAGTACTAAAAACAGTTTCCTCAGAGTGTTCTATTTCTATTTTGCTTTTATTTTAGGTTTTCCTTGTTTACTTTTTTTTGGTCTATATTGCACAGCACTTTGGTGAACATGAACTGAAATATTACTGAAATACTCAGAGTGCTTAGTATTAAGAAATGACATGTCTCTTGATAAGTTTTATTTCATTTTTCATTATGTTAGCATATAGTTTTATTGGCTTGTATCTCACAGCACGTTGGTGAACGTAAACTGTTGTTGAAATGTGCCCTATAAATAAAGTTGACTTACTAGGCTACTGGGCTAAGCGCTCCATTCATAAATGCATATGTGGCCCAGCGTTGTGTCCTTAGTGGTTCAGCCTTGTGCTGGTGTGGCTTTTTCCCGGTGACTCATTCACGCTCTGACCACTTATTGATGGGCCTGTCTGCTCACACACACACACACACACACACACACACACACACACAAGACAAGGCTACTGCAGCAAGTCAGCCCGGTGTGACCTGCATGCTGATGTGCAGGCGTGAGGCTGCAGCAGACAGACACACAGACAGATAGACAGACAGCTGTGCCCAAGAAAAGGAATCTCCTGAAAGGAGATTTGCGTGGCACATCTAATGGCATATAAATGTGACAAGCGCAATTAGTGGGTGTTCAGGCACAAAGACAGCTTTTGTTAACGCTCCGTTTGTTCATGCATGTTGTCTGGCGGCGCTTGAACGGGACCCAGACTGATGTGTTGATTAGGATGCAGAGCTGCTGATTGACCGCGGCCGTTTTTTTGTGTCTCCTCGGCCCACTTGGGGCATCACCGTAGCCCCCTTCATCCCATGTTCTGCTTGTCTGTGTTCAGATCTTCCATTTGGCAGTGTGTTGCTTAGCTGTGTGTATATGTGTGTGTGTGTGTGTGTGTGTGTGTGTGTGTGTGTTTATAAAGGGGGGAGGGGGTGTACTGCGCTGCACGTCCCTCCCTCTGACTCAGTCAAGATATTTATAGATTCCCACACCCAAGAGAGGCCGGCCAAGTCCCCATGTATAATGTATTACAACAGACAAATTGCATTGATCCCTGTGTCTTAGGGCTTATAAGCAAGACAGAATGTGTCTGTGTTAATGTCTGTATTCTTATAATCTCCTTAAGTCCTGCCTTCAGGCGAACAACCTCATCGAGGGTGAATCTTTCTGCAAAAAGCAGCGTTTTCTCCGGACAAGACAGAGGGTGGTACAAAGCTATACTTACTAAAAAGGTTTGAACCTTTTTGTGCAGAGATGAGACCATCTAGCCTGAAATAAACCATGGTATTAAAGCACATTTCAGGGTTTTTAGCTGAATTTAAATGCAATTTTATGACAAATGTCATTGGGTGCATTTCTAAATGAATCTAAATGAATAAACCCAGCAGGTCTGGGTGTGTTAAAACACACCATCATTCAATATGAACTGCACTACTGTTTACCAACCTACTGTAGTTCAGGACTAGGCCTCGGGTCCAGAGAAGTTCTAGAAAAACAGAGTCAGATTTGTTTTACAGTGGTGATGTCCAAAAACTTACAGAAAGTTATATGTGTATATATAGTGTGTGTGTGTGTGTGTGTATGCATG
>JBBPCY010000019.1:16519691-16531066 GCA_037974405.1 Brachyalestes nurse
GGAGGAGGATGTTGAGGAGAGACTGAGTGTGTTGGGAGGAGGATGTTGAGGAGAGACTGAGTGTGTTGGGAGGAGGACGCTGAGGAGAGACTGAGTGTGTTGGGAGGAGGATGTTGAGGAGAGACTCCGAGTGTGTTTGGAGGAGGATGTTGAGGAGAGACTGGGTCTGCTGGGATAAGGATGCTGAGGATGGAGCTGCAGAGAAGAGGAGAATAGTAAAAGGTTTATGGATGTGGTGAGGGAAGAGATGCAGGCAGATGGTACGAGAGGAAGAGGCAGAGGAGAGTCGAAAGTAGAAGTAGCTGGCTAGTCAACCGAATACGTTTTGCATTTCAACTGTGCATCTCATGGTTTATTTATTATAATGGAATCAATGTTTGTAGTCTTAGTCTCTTGTAGTTCAGCCATTTAAATACGTTTTCAGGTCTTAAGGTTCCGATCTAGTTTGAGGAAAATGTTACCCTATCTAAACACGGGCCATTTGTGTCTACACAGTGTCCTCTTTCCTACAGTGAAACGGATGAAAGTGTTGTGAACCACATTTTGTTGCTCCTTCTCCTTTTTAAGTGTCCTGCCTGGATGCTGATTGCTGATACATGAGGAAGCACTAGGTGTGGGACGTTACTTTGGGGTGTCCTCAAAAAGTTGCCATGGAGGCAAAACAGGAGTCGTCCCCTGTGTGGAGTCAGGCTCCCAACAATGAAACCAGCAACCCCCCTCAGGTAAAACAGTCCACACGTCTGCAAGTATTGTCATTTGGTCTCATCTGTATTATGTTTAAAGAGGCACAAATTTTCTTCCAGTGCTCATAGGATGTTTATATACTTTTATTTTGCTGGTCACCTCATTCTGTGCAGTGATTGAGCATAATGTACACTGTCACTTATCCATCAGTTGCTTGCATGCTTTATATAATCTTAATCAAATCTTCAAAGAAGTACTAATGTTGGAGGTAAGACTTGCTGAGGTTTTGTGAGTCACTAAATGTAATAATGATCTCCTTTAGGTGCATTTTGAGGGAGGTGCGGTGGCACAGATTGTGTACAGTGGAGAACAGCCAGACAGAGGGCAGCAGCAGGTCGTTTACACTGCAGATGGAAGCTCTTACACATCAGTAGAGTCGGCTGAACACACACTGGTGTACATTCATCCTGCAGATGGAGCGCAGGTGACGCACACAACTGCAAAATACTCATTTCAGACTTGAATGAATATCCTGTAGTAATGCTCTAGAAACGTCTGTCCTAAATCAGCACACATTTGCTTGAAGCCAGGTTCTGTTGTTAAGTAATCTCATAGAGACTTTCTTATGGAGCTTATAAGGGTTTAAAAATTAACAGATGCTGATTAAAACAGTAGTAGCTGTCATTGTGAAGCTTGAATTTTGTTTTGTTATTGTTAGATAGCGTCATGTCATTGAGTCACTGTGGTGAGGGGAATGTTGAGAAAGAAACCAACTTCAGCCAAAGTGTGACTGACAGACTATGTTTAGAGGCAGCAAAGTTGTGCAAACTGGGTTTTTTGGCCATTTTTAAATTACATTTTGTTTGTTCTTTTAGGCTGTGTTTGCCGACCAGCCGCAAGTGGCCTACATTCAGCAGGACGGTACAACTCAACAAGTAAGCTCTATACCATATGATATAAATATATGAGAATTTTTCTTAGGGCTTGAAGAACATGGTTTAATAATGATCTCTTTCCTCAGGTCACTGTGTTGCTGCCAAGTGGCCAGAACATGAATGCTGCCAACCTTCATGTGCTCAGTAATGTGGCAGATGCCCCTCAGGCTATTCTAGAATCTGTGCCACAGGTGGGAGAGAAGGCAGAGTCAGTTTGAAGAACATATTTTTTTACTGTCATGTCAACTTTGTAACTTATTTTCCTTTTTCTTTTACTCTTTTTTTTCCCCTTAGGCTAGTACTCCTGTCCCTACCATGACAGATCCTGCAACCAGTCCTCTAGGGGCCACAGACTCCACCGTTGACTCTGAGGATGAAGATGAGGACGAGGATGATGATGATAGAGATGATTCTGAACTGGAAGATTGGGAGCCCAGGCCGCCTCAACCTTTTACCCCTCAACATCTGTGTGAGTAGAGAGCCATACAATAATGTCACTCTTCACTTTTCATACGTCTTTTGAAACATTTTACCATTTTAAAAGCATTATTCACTGTGGACTATTTGTTACATTTCTTACGTGGTTGTATTTTTTGAGCTTTTGGTAATTGTGTTATTTCCACTGTATTCTGCTTCTAATTACAGGGTGTGAGGAATGTAATAATGCCAACCCTGGTGTGTGTTTGAAGCATGGTCCTCTCCACCCAATCACTAACAGGCCTGTGATGTCCAGAGCTCGAGCCAGCCTCCCTCTGGTTCTATACACTGACCACTTCATGGGAGGAGTCTTCTCTAAAAGGCGTATTCCCAAACGCACTCAGTTTGGGCCTGTGGAGGGGCCGCTGGTGCCTCAGAGTGAGCTGCAAGATTCACACTTTCAGCTCAAAGTACGAGCACCTGTCTAAACTTTCTTGCAGTTTAATGTCAGTGATTGTTTTATAAATCGATACTTAATGCTGAGACTGCTTAAACGTTGCTCGCTAACACACCTGGTAATGTTTCCGTGTTGTAGTTATGCATGTTAGACCCAGAAAAAGAAGGTGAGAGGGCAGAGGACTTGTGGCTGGACCTGTCTGATGAGGATCGCTGCAACTGGATGATGTTTGTGCGGCCTGCTGAAAACCACCTGGAGCAGAACCTTGTGGCCTATCAGTACGGCTCAGACATCTTCTACACCACCATCAAGAACATTCAGCCAAAACAGGAGCTGAAGGTGGGCAACTGTTCATGTGCAGCTCTGTTGAGTACTATATGTCATATCAGTCTAAAGTAACCATGTCTGAATTAGGGGTGTTGAAATTAATCACATAATCGATGCATCGCGTTGCAGACGTGGACAATGATGCATCGATGCAGTGGCAGGCCATAATTGATTATATCAAGATGACATTGCTTGATTTTAAAAATGTAGTTAAAAAGTAGCACTGCTGAATTTATTTATTTTTTTTTAAGACTGAACATATTCATAGGCCTATACTACTTATTTTGGTTACAGTTTAATGCTATGGGCACAATTTCTGTTTACATTATGATGAGCTATGTCTATATTCTTTATTTCTGTTTACAATTTAGTGTAATGGTCACAACTTTTGTTCACATTTTCCGTTTTGTTGAATAAAAACGGGAGCTTACATCTCACTGCTTTTATTTGAAAACATAAAATTGTAAAGTAATGTATAAAATCGATGGGATGCATAGAGATGTCTAATCGAATTGAATCGTTGACATGATAATCGTAATCTAATTGAATCGTGAGGCCAGTGAATGTTCACACCTCTAGTCTGAATTGGACTTATTTGATGGTGGTGGAGCCCTAGTGGGTAGGATACTCGACTCTGAACCAAGAGGTCATGGGTTCAAATCCTACCTTCAGCATACCACCACTGGGTTCCTGAGCAAGACTCTTTAACACCAAGCTGCTCCAGGGAGACTGACCCCTGTAGTTAGGGAATGGAAGTCGCTTTGGATAAATGATGAATTCCGTAAATGAAATGAATATTTGCTGTATATAGGTCTGGTATGCTGCATCTTATGCTGAATTTATCAACAAGAAGATTCATGATGTCACTGAAGAAGAGAGAAGGGGTATGTCTATTTTTTTTTTGCCAAACTTTTCTTAAATTTGTAGAATTTGCATAAGTTCGATGTCTGACTAATAGAATAGAATATCTTTATTGTCATTGCAATACACAGGAATATCCAGTGCAGTGACAAGATCTGCAGCGCTGTAGATGCTTCTCTTGTACCTATAAGTGTAAAATATATAAAGCAAAGAAATACTAAGGTTGTCCCAGAAAATGACTTAATCAAATATTACTGTCAGTAGTTCACCACTGTTTTGTTCATTGTGAAATGCTCCTGCTCACTCAACCATGTTCTGTCTGTTCCAGCACTGCGAGAGCAGGAGAAGAACTGGCCATGTTATGAGTGTAATAGACGCTTTATGAGCTCAGAGCAGCTCCAACAGCATCTCAACATGCATGACGACAAGCTGGACCTGATACAAAGGTTCAGACCTTGAGCACATTACACACATGGCATTAAATGGCATGTGGAAAGAGTGTCATTAGTTTTGCATTTACAGATCTAGCTGGAATTCATGAATTTTATTTCTGTAGGCCGAAAGGACGTGGGCGAGGCCGTGGAAGGAAAAGGTTTGGTGCTGGAAGACGACCTGGACGCCGACCAAAATTTATACGCCTAGAAACCCCATCAGAGAGCACAGATAAAACGGTAAGATCTGAGAGGGAAACCTAAAAAGAAAGTAGCCTTTTTTCAGGATTAAAATGATATAATAAAACAGTATACTTTTACTTACTGAGCACAAAATTTGGTTCCTATAGGACATATTGCCGTACTCTGATAAACTCCCATATGAGGAGCCTGCAGGCGGGGCTCTCAATGGGCTGAAAGTGGCTGAGCTGGCAGATGCTGTGGGGGCTGCTTCAGTAGGAGCAGTAGAGACCCAGGAAGATCATCCTGAGGCCCTTCAGGATGTGAATGGTACCAACACATCAACGACAGCCTCTAGCGTTCCTCCGTCTAACAAGGAGGACCAGTCTGTAGCCGCTGCTGGTGATTCGCATCTCTCGCCGCAGGACATAAGGCGGGCCCGGAGGATTCGGGTAAGACTGGTGACCTCCAGTACGACACCATCCTTCATCCATCTCTGAAATACAGTGCATTTAGAGGGAGTGGAGTTGATTGACAGTGGCGTGTGTGTGTGTGTCTTTCTTTCTCGCTGTGCGCTGCACATTAAGGTGGACTTGCAGGTAGGTCTAAGGTCAAAAACATACTTCACACAAAGACGCAAACGCTCTGAGCTGTTCAAACGCAGTTTGGCGCGTTGTTGCATTCTAAAATGTGTAAATACATGATTCATAACCATTCAGTTCTTGCTGTTACAGAAAGGGGTGCTATAGCTACAAACAGGCAAACCTGTCTTGACAGCAGCTCAGCACTCAGGGCAAACTTGCAGTTTGATGATTCTGTCGCAGAACTGATTCACTCATAAAAATGATTAATTTTTCGCCCCTGTACTTTTGACGTCCGTTGTGGTCTTGGTTGTTGGATAACAGTAAACGATGTTTACAAAGACGCCCATTTTTCTTTATTGCCCCCTTAAGTAAGACGTGTTTTAACCACCATTGAAACTTAAGAAAGCGTGAGTTAGTACAGAAGCAGCACGCGTTTGTAATGTGTTGGCTGTTGTCATTTGCGTTTGCGTATTTGCCTTAAGTATGTTTCTGGCCTAATGTGGACCAGAAAGGAGTCATAGTGTCGTAGTTTTCTCGCTGCATTGGAAGTGTATGACTCCAGCATCCTCATTACATCTGTCTGTATCAGTTCAGTGGTTTCTGTGCTCCATCTGAGAACAGGGATAAAATCCTATGCATACATGAGAGAAGGCATATATCATTATGAGACATGGCTGTGATGGAATCATTGTTCTGGTTCAGATGCATTGTGTCATTACTTTTGTTTTGCCGAAACCTGAAGAAAGCAAATGTCCTTCTCATTTGCTCGCACCAACCCAACCTTTCACTCAAGGCTACTGCACACTAGTAGGCCAAACAGCTCAACATAGTGTTTCATTGCAGGTAGAACAAGGGCAGGGGTAGTTCATTGGAAAAAATTGCAATGAGAGCACCAAACTCACTTAGACACATAACCTAATATAAATTAAATTGGAATAAAATGTTATTGAACATAATTTCATATGTTTGTCCTCTGTTGTATCAGACCGCTAATTCTTCACAATGTCATGTTTCTTAGAGATACAAAGATAAAAGTCATGATGTATCTAGGCTACTAACTCAATGACGTTTATTTTAAAGAGTATTTTCGTCAACTGTGTTTTTGTGGTCTTGTTTTGGGTTGAATGTAATATTTAATAGTAAAATGACATCAGTGTTGGAACATGATCATCGCAACAATGGTTTTCAGTTTTTAGATCCTGTCATTAGATGTGCAGTAGCTTTCAATGTTTATTTACCTGTTTGGTCTCAGTCCTAAATGTCGCTATCTGTCTCTTGTCTCTTTGCCAGAATGCCGCTCTGCAGCACCTGTTTATTAGGAAATCCTTCCGTCCATTCAAGTGCTCCCAGTGTGGGAAAGCCTTCCGTGAAAAGGATAAACTGGAGCAGCACGCACGCTACCATGGCCATGACGGCTGCCGTCACGCCTGCCACCACTGTAACAAGGGCTTTCTCAGCAGCGCTGCTCTGGAGGACCACCTACAGTTGCATTCAGACCAGCGCACCTACTCCTGCCTTTTCTGCACCGAGTCTTACGACAGGCTGGACCTGCTAAAGGAGCATGTTGGGGTTCACCTGGTCAACGGCTGCTTCTCCTGCCCCTCCTGCAAGAAGACCTTTACTGACTTTATACAGGTCTGGTACTGGAAGCTTCCAAAAAGCCTATAAGTGGCCCCTTATAGTCACGTGAGAACATACTGCAGCACAGCAGACTGTGTGAACAGTGTGATATTCTTCTTTGTTTTTAACCCATTCACCAAGTGAAGCAGTGGGCAGTCAGGAAGATAAGATAAACCTTTATTAGTCCCACAAGTGAGAAATTTGCTTTGTCATGGCAGAAAGTGGACAGAACAAAGTTAAGCAAAGCAAAATAAAAAAAACAATGGAATAGAATAAAATACTATACAATGTACACTATACAATCTAGAAATATAAATATGGACATCTGTATTGTAAAATATAAACATATGTGTACAGTAATCCCCCCCTTTTCCCCGTGTATAGTGAAAAAACGCCTAAAAATGCCTGTTTTTTATAGTGTAAACCTTAAATATGCCCCCAAACATGCTCACACTTTCATTTTATTTTAAACTCGGTTTAATGCATTACCCTTAAAGAAAATGTAAAGGTAAACCTCTATTCGGCCCTTTTCAAGGTAAACCCGTCTTTTAATTAAAATTCCACGGCGAGATATGTAACTTGGAAGGTCGCGGGACAAAAGTATTGGGACACTGCGGCGAGGTGAATGGGTCCCCTTGTGTGAAAACATCCATAAAAAATATATGTATTGCCACAAAATAGGAAAAAAACACACTGAATCCGCGGCTCCTGATCCACGTAAAACTGGGGGATTACTGTACATGTAAACTATATGTAAACTAAATCTAGACTTGGGCAAATATATAGAGAGAGTGGAACACAATGCCTGGGGAGCAGTGTGTGGGGATGTTACCCCTCTCAAGGGTACCTCAGTGGTGCCACTAGCAGTCCTGGGATTCACACCCACAACCTTCTGATTGCAGGGGAAAATCTTGCAACTAGACCATGCTGTATGTCAAAAATGCTGTCTTGCGTCTTCACAACACACAGTATGAATTATGAAATTCACAGAGGTACTATGCTTTTTATTCAACACAATGAGGAACAGTAGAATATAACTGTTCCTAGAGACAACTGACAAAAAAAATCAAGTAAATGTGTAAGGGGACGGCTGGTGGCCTGGTGGTTAGGGAGTTACCCCTGCGATCAGAAGGTTGTGAGTTCAGATCCCAGGACTGCCAGTGGCACCACTGAGGTTCCCTTGTGCTGTGGTGTGTTCACATGTGACATAAATGGCCACTTTAAAGTCAAGGCATCTTGGTAATGTGCAGTTTAATTTTGATGGTATTTGAGTTTTGTTTTGTACACATCTTAGCTGTTTATCTGAAATAGGTCTGTGGTGCTCAGCGGCAATAGTTAAAATACGTGGAGCTTTGACTTTGTGTTGACCATTTAACATGCAGTGCGAGTGCCGTAGATGTTGGGCATAATGACGTAACAGCAGTTACATTAAACTATATTATAACTTTCAGCTGTTGTAGAATATAAACAAAAATCTTTTTCTGGTTCCTTGAAATATTTCGTATTCAGTTAAATGTTACTTTGTTTGAATTCTGCGAATCGATGGATTGCTACCTTGAGCGCTGTGTGTGTGTGCAGGCTTTTAATGTTGTGTATATAAGTAATGCTATAATACGTTTGTCTGCCATTCTGTTATGATGTGCAGGTAAAGAAACATGTGCGCAGCTTCCACTCACAGAAGATCTTCCAGTGTACGGAGTGCGATAAGGCTTTCTGCCGGCCAGACAAGTTGCGGCTACACATGCTCCGCCACTCCGACCGGAAGGACTTCCTGTGTTCCACCTGTGGCAAACAGTTCAAGGTGAGCGTCTTCAGGCATGACATTATTATTAGACCTCGTATACTAGGCTGGTGACCTAGTGCTTAGGGCGTTGGCCCTGCAGTCAGAAGACTGGGGGTTTGAATCCCAACTGCTAGTGTCACCACTGAGGTACCGTCCCCACACACTGCTCCCCGGCGCCCCTCATTGGAGGCAGCCCCCTGCTTCACTTGGTGAATGGGTTAAATGCAGAGAAAGAATTTCACACTGTTCACACTGTGTGTTTACGTGTGACAATAAGGGTAGTTACATTAAAATTGAATAAAAATTGTTATTTTTTTTAATTATGTATTATAGTCACATACCTGTAAGCAAATTAGCTGAATTCCAAGTAAGTTAGCTAAATGACACATTTTCATAATTGCCGCCCTAACACCATCTAGGTCAGGGATGTCAGGCTCTGATCCTGGGGGACCTGTGTCCAGCACAGTTTGAAGGTTCTCCTCCTCAAACACATTCACTAAACCTGACAATTAACTGGTGAGGTGACCCAGGTGTTTCTGAGCAGGGAAATCACCAAAACGTGCTGGACCACGGCCCTCCAGGACTGGAGTTCCACACCCCTGATCTAGGTGATGAAAATCTGCCAACAACTCAGTAAATTGCTACTACTGTGTCAACTCATAAGATGCAATATGATATTATCTGCTTTATTTAGATATGAAAAGCTGATCCTAAGAGTTTATCAAAATGTTTGCTGTTCATGCAGAGGAAGGATAAGCTGCGCGAACACATGCAGCGCATGCACAATCCAGAGCGTGAGGCGAAGAAGGCGGACCGCATCCACCGCACCAAGGCTCTGAAGCAGAAGGAACCGACCACAGACTACGAGAGCTTTATGTTCAAGTGCCGGCTTTGCATGATGGGCTTTAGACGGAGAGGCATGCTGGTGATGAACTTTACCTGCTCTTTCTTTTACTTTCTTATCATTACTTTTACTTATTCTCAAATGACTTATTTTGAGTCATATTTTGCATTGTTTTATTTATGACCCTTACAATCTACAATGTCTGTTTTATGTATAATTTTTATTTCTTTTTTTTCCAGGTAAACCACCTGTCAAAGCGGCATCCTGAGATGCGAATAGAAGAGGTTCCTGAGCTCACCCTGCCCATCATTAAGCCCAACAGAGATTACTTTTGTCAGTACTGTGATAAGGTGGGTGCCTAAATGTTCATTTCACACATGCCTCACAGCTTTATTTTGTACTGAACTACAATGTTTTGTATCTACAGGTGTATAAGAGTGCAAGCAAGCGAAAAGCGCATATCCTGAAGAACCACCCTGGAGCAGAATTACCACCGAGCATCCGGAAGCTTCGCCCGGCTGGGCCGGGGGAGCCAGACCCCATGTTGAGCACACACACACAACTGACGGGCACCATCGCCACCGCGCCCGTCTGCTGCCCACACTGTGCCAAGCAGTACAGTAGCAAGGTATGTGTGTCTGGGTTTAATAGGCATAAACCAGTGTTCAAGTCAAGTAAACTCAAGTAGGTTTTACTGTCATTTCGACCATACACACACAGTACACGGTGAAATGAGATAACGTGCCTCCACAACCGCTGTGCCGCACAAGCGCAGGACTCAACAGCACAAGACCACAAGTGCAAACAGGACTCAAAAGTGTCCAAGAAACACAAGCGTAACAATACAGTCAGACAAGACAACATTCAGTGCAATCAACAGTAGCTACAGTCTGGATGAACACTTTAATTTCATTTTAAACTCAGTTTAATGCATTACCCTTAAAGAAAATGTAAAGGTAAACCCGTCTTTTAATTTAAAATTTTTTAAAAAGGTTGCGTGACCAAAGTATTAGGACACCCAGTTTTCGGATAATAAAACCTGATCTACTCGGACTAAAAATACAAATGAGGGCTCGTTGGAAAGGTCTCCTGGAGATCTACCGAACTGTGGAGTATGAAGTGTCGAGAGCTTTACCCACCGAGATATGCAGCTCGGAAGGTCACGGGACAAAAGTATTGGGACACCGCGGCAAGGTGAATGGGTCCCTTTGTGTGAAAACATCCAGAAAAAATAAAATTAAAAAAAGGCAGAGGATATTTGCAGTTTCCGCGTTATTGTGGGGATTTCCGCATAAAACTATGAGTTCGGTTCTCAAAAGAAATCTGCGTGTGACTGAATCCGCGAGTCCTGATTCGCGTGAAACTGGGGGATTAATGTATATACAATAGTGGCCAAAAAGGCCAATTTTTTCAACACTGCAATATGTTTTTAAAAATGTACGGAGTAACATACAATTAACACTACGTAAAATCAGTATTACCGTCTATGTCTGACCGTTCTTGGGCTGATCTCAATGCTTTGCTTGTGAGCAAGCTGTACTATCCAAGACGATGCAGTGTCAGGACTTCCTGTGACAATGTATTTCAAATATTGATCCTCGTAAACTGTTGTCTTACGTCTGCGGCCCCAATTTTGGCGACTGTGTCCCGCAGAGGACGATTTCAGTGCATTCTGAATGGCACATCACGAAATTTTCAAACGATTTGCAGTGTCGCGCTGAGAATACCCTTCAGCATTACTACTTGACCATTTACAAATTCACTGGTATCTGGCTTGTTACCCATATTGAAAATTAAACAGTAAAATGAATGTAAAAATGAAAGTAAACAAAATAAAACCGAAAGTATGCAAAACACCATGAATAACAACCAGTAGAAACTAAATCAGTAAAAACATAAACAATATTCAACAGTTTGACTTCCAGAACAAACTAAAACTAAAAAACCTCCGGTGGCCTTAATTTTTTGGCCACTACAGTATGATGTAGTGGTGGGGGGGGCGTTCAGTTCTGGTTGAGTTCCTTTGTCACTTTTTTTTGTTTTTCCATTGATATCTAATGGTATGTAATTAACGACTCCAGATTTTTTCAAGTTGACTAGTCGGTCAGGATAGTCGAGTGGACTTCGACTAGTCGATTGATGATGTCATCACACACGCAGAGGAGTAACACGGGGGTGCAACATTGAGCAACTTTTATTAAAAGTTCTCTGTAACATTAACAGTCAACACGACAAATAAACAAAACAAAACA
>JBBPCY010000019.1:16581067-16596194 GCA_037974405.1 Brachyalestes nurse
ATAACACATACACACACTCACACACTCTCTCACACACACACTCACAGTCACACACACGCACAAACACACACACACACACACAAACACACACACGCACAAACACACACACACACACACACAGAGCTCTACAAACACTACTGCACTCACAACACTTATTTTTACACACACACACTGCAATAGTTCAGAAAATAATAGACACCTGTGCATTGTACACACACACACACACACACACACACACACACACACATTGTCACAGAAAACAAGGGAAAAGTGGTCTCTTATTGTTTTCACGGCTGTATGTTGGCACTAACTCTGTTTTTGAGACGTAGTTTTCACCGCCTTTACAAAGTATGGAGCGATGAAACAGAAAATAAGTTATAAACCTAAAATACGCAGCGGCCTCCTGTTCGCTTGGTGGGAAACGATCAGGTGTGGTTATGTAAGGAGGCTAATCTGGGCATGCTAGCTGGTGCAGTTCGTTGTCCCACTGCCTTTGGCTTTGACATTGGACTGCCTCCCAACAGAGGCTTATTAAAGCTGAAGTCACATAGAGGGCAAGTGTAGGCGCTTCGTCCCAATTTCACCCTCTCCTATAGGCTGGAGTGGTCGTCAGCACGGGGCGGGGCCTTTTTTTGTGAAGGGCCGGGGCACTTCGTAGGTGGAAAAGAGGTCGTTTTGCGTAATCGACCTGATTAGGCATTATTGGTTTCACGTTTGAGGTGAATTACTGATAAGACGCATTAAAAGGACGCTTTTTTACCCTTCTATCCTAGAAAACACACACAGGCATAGACACACACATGCTAATGGACCATTAACTCATTTCCATAGGAAAATGGGCTGATATGCATAGATAGCTACAGTCTTGCTACTTCAAGAACGGGCGGAGAGGACATGAAGTGCTGTGCTGTGCTTGTCCAGTTACTTCTTTAGAGTTTCAGAGTCTGTATTCAGGTCACGTCCCTTCTGTCCTTATTACCAGCTTCATTGGCACTCTTTGTAAATACCTTTGAAAGCCTACATTCTGTGCAGCCAGGATTAGTTTTAATAGCAGATTGGAGTGGACAGTGCCCGGCGTGTCCCGTGTTGCTTCAGAATGAGTCACTGTTGCTCTTGTGAGGGAATTTTAATGTTGTCAGTACACAAGCAAATTATTTGGTGCAGGCCAAAATTGGTTTAGCCAAGGACCTTTGTTACCAGAGTCACCCAGGGGACTAAATAACCGGAGACGTAGTGAGAGGAGACGGGAAACAGCTTCTGTGATGCACTCAGTCCAGCAGAGGGAGCTCTTTTACAGCTCATCCGGCTTGGTTTGTTCTCCGTCCTCCTCAACCTCTAGCTGTTCCTGTAAACCACAGATAGCTCCGGTTATCACTTGCATGCTCTTAATTGTTATAACTTGCTTTGGCACCACTTTACAATAAGATGCCCCTTATAACAGGTTTATGAATGACTAGTAATCAGGTTTTAACTGGGTTGTAGACAGTTTATAAATCATTAATAAGCAGTTATAAACAAGTCATAACAGCTGCCATTCATTGATGCTGCCTCACTGTTTGGGAAGGTCTCGGCTCTTACTGGTTGCTGAGTTTATCTCGTCTCTTTTTCAGGCAGAATGTTAAACTGCCAGCTTCATTAACACACTACTACCATTAAAACCCAGGATCTCGCCAAATAGTGAGGCTGCATCAACGTATGACTGTTATGACTTGTTTATAACTGCTTATTAATGACTTATAAACTGTCTACAACCTAATTAGCAAGCTGATTATAAATCATTTATAAACCTTTTATATGGGAAAGTGTAAAGTGGTACCCTTGCTTGTTATGTTTGTATGTATTATTATTGTTAATGTGTAGTTAGACACATGAATGTTTTTGGGACACATATGTAATAAAGTAATTTTGTTCTTTCTCTCTCTCCCCCACAGTCCACGTCCCAACCGGGACGGCTTCTCCGGGGCAGACACTCCAGGGTCCAAACGCAAGCTGTACAGCGCGGTGCCCGGCAGGCACTATGTGGTGGTGAAGTCCTACCAGCCGCAGGCAGAGGGCGAGATCGCCCTGTACAAGAACGACAGAGTCAAAGGTACAGCTAAGAATTTCTTTCTCGTGCAACGTGTGCAGTTTTCTAGTGCAATATTACTTTGTTTCATTCAATGTGTGCTGCTACTAGCCCCCTCCCACCACATGCACACATTTATATGTGGTTATGCCGCTTCTAATTTGTCTCTTCTCTTGTTCACTTTGCTGATGTAACAATGGAAATTTCCCATCTTATCTTATCTTCTGTGTTCTTTGGAACAATACCAAAAAAGGAAATAAATGTATAAAAGAATACATTGGTTCCGTGTATTCAGGAACTCTCGGAGGGTCCACATATTTATATATATAAGAGAGAGAAACATTCATATACATACAGACTTACATATTTATATAATAGTTTGTATAATGTACTGTTTTTTATATTACATTCTTATAGTGTATAGTTTTTATATTTTTTATAGTCTTACCTTACCGTGTCCTACC
Organism: Brachyalestes nurse; assembly: GCA_037974405.1. Taxonomy (NCBI): domain Eukaryota; kingdom Metazoa; phylum Chordata; class Actinopteri; order Characiformes; family Alestidae; genus Brachyalestes; species Brachyalestes nurse. Next base: position 16,583,597 of record JBBPCY010000019.1, read on the forward strand.
TAATCGTATGCGTTCTTTGGAACAATATGAAAAAAGAACCACTTTTGGTTCCCTAAAGAAAGTATTCAGGGACTTTCTGAGGGTCCACATTTTTGGTTTGAGAACCAGTCGCCGAGTGGAAGGACCATTTCTGTAGACGAGATCACTTCATCATGCAGTGCTCGTATATGAACGCTTTTACTTGAACTCCACTTCCAAAACAAGAACCGATATATTTATGTTGTGTTTGTATTATTTAGTGTGTTCTGTTGGAGTGTTTATATCAATGGCGCAGTGTCAGGCCTGTGTGTGTGTGTGTGTGTGTGTGTGGAGTGTTTTTTTTGCCGCTGACACGGCTGATTGATCTCGTGAAAGACTTCACCGTAAGCTGATGAGCTGAATCGAGCGTGTGAGCGCTGAAACAATGCCGGGGTACCCCAGGACCAGGACTGACAACCAGTCATTACAAGCAACATTGATTTGTCACTTTTCCCAAAGCATGTGTTCTTTCTCAAGAAGTGATTCATGTGATGAGGAGGTTCCTCCACAACACAGATTCAACATGTCTGTTGGTGTGAAAAGTCATTGATAGAAATCATAGCCTATATGCACTGATTCCTGATGGTAACTTCTGTTGTGGGTGGTTCCAGGTACAATAATTATAATCATTGGCTTCAGATGGGCTCAGATGGGAAAACCATCCTAACGAAGGTATTCAGAGACTCTCAGGGGGTCCACAGTTTTTGTATCCTGAGGACTGGAAAGATCTTTGAAGGATCATTTCTGTAAATCAGATCCACTTCTTGTCATGTAATGATTGTATATTAATGAAAAGTTTTTACTTAAAGTCTAATTCAGATTCAAGAACAAGTACATTTATGTTATGTTTATATTATTGTTCTCTTATTCTAAGCCTGGCCTTGAATTGTGCACCGAGTTTGTGCCAAAAATGGGGATACGATGATAGCATGAGACTGTTTTAACAGGCAGCATATAAAAGTGTAGATACAGTATAAGCAACAGGAAGTCACTCTGAAGTGATAAGGAGTGTTGTTTCTGCAGACCGTCTTTACTCAGGTACGTCTTTTAGAAATGACTTAACATCTTGTAGCAAAACTGAAGAAACAAACCTCTGAAACCTCTGAGGAGGAAATTGTGTAAATGAGATTTTTCATGAATGAAGAAGTTTTTGAGTTGAACGAGCTGCGAGTGACTGGCTGTGGGATTTCTGTGCAGTGCTCAGCATCGGTGAAGGAGGATTCTGGGAAGGCAGCGCTCGAGGGAACGTAGGGTGGTTCCCCGCTGAGTGTGTGGAGGAGATCCCTAACAAACCCAACGAAGACCGACCCTGTAAGTCCACACACATTTAAACACACAAACACAGGCAACGTGCTTATTCATGCAAACGTTTCAAAGCAATAATCTTAAAGGGCCCAGAAATGTTTTCTCCTTGCTTCTCAAAATAAAAGACTGTATAAAAGATGTAAAAGTTTCTTAACAGCTCATACAGTCCATATGTCAGGACTGTCAGAGAAGCACAACTGCAGGTGATGGTGTAGAACCTTTAAAGAGGTCCGGTTAGAGAAAATTTTCAGAAGCAAAGGTCCAGAAGATCATAATGTTTAACTATTTAGTGTGATTATATACATACATAAATAAATATATATTACATTGCATGTAATCAATACCTGACTGTGAAATCATGTTAATTTTGTACAATTCAAAAACATTTTGACAGTATTTATTGTCAAAGCTTGACTTTGCACTTTTATGTGTCATATTTTGACTCAGTCTCAACCAATTTTACAGAAAATAAACCTCAACACATCTTAACAGCTGAACACTTTTAGAGGCTCACTTTCTTCCCCTTCTAAATTCACCCCCCACCCCCACAACTCAGTCTGTATCTCTCCCTTTCTCTCACTCAGTTATCTGTATCTCTCCCTTTCTCTCACTCAGTTATCTGTATCTGTCCCTTTCTCTCCCTCAGTGTCTGTATCTCTCCCTTTCTCTCCTTCAGTCGTCTGGTTCTCTCCCTTTGTTCATGTTTCGCTATCGTTCTATTTCTTTCTACTGTCTTTTCACCCGTTTGCCTCTAACTCTCATCTGTCTGTCCTGTAGAGTCGCAATGTTTACTGCTTTGAAGGAACGTACTTGATTGGCTGAAAGGTATCACATGGGATGGCTTAACCTGCATGCAGTTGGTCTGTGGGTTTCCTCGGCCTCTATACCGCTACCGTAAAGACTGTAAAAGCTGCGCCGGTTAAAATAGACGCGCCCTGTCAGGTTTTAAATATAACGTTCTGAGTTGGCTATAGCTCCGGGTCCGTATGGGACAGCTTCTGAAGGCCTAACCAATGGGAGAGCATCCTTAGCAATGTCTACCTAAAAAACACAGGCCAGAAATTATGGGTTATTTTCCACGGGCCATTTAAAGAATTCAAATCTATTACTTTCAACCAACCTTACTACTAAATTTATTTATACCTAGAAATCATCAGCCTTTCCTGAAGGCCTAGATGGCCATGAAGGTTCCTCTCTGTTATTTAAATACGTAATTCGTCTAAAGAAGACAACTTTTCAAACTGTTCTAAGATACAAGATAATTACAGTGTTATATTCAGCTTTAGTGTCAATGCACTAAAAAATAGTTAAATGTCTAAAATAAGATGAATAACATTAAAATAATAACCATGAAATATGATGCATATGGCCTACATCCAAAAGTTACACTTCCTAAGATATTCCTCTCTGCAGTATATGGGCAGATTCCTCACTTCCTCTATTTTGCTCTTCTAGGATGAAAAGAAATGGAAAACTTTGTCTCATGTCTGGATGGTTTGTTGCTCTCTCGTTCTCATTCTTCTCTCACTATCATTTCCAGCTTTGCCCAGAGGGAGAATTATTGCTTTGTTTCAATTAAGCTCCATCATTGTCAATTTTGGGATCAGAACCAAGAGAAGAGGTTTGCCAGAAGATGGCCTGTCAGAGTGCTGATGGCGGTGCTGATAGGTTCAGATCTTTATAATACTGGCCTTTCCTAATGTCGACACCGAACGCGGCCAAAGCATAGGCTACCTTTCACACGGACCATCAAAGAGCCTTATCAGAGGCCTCTCCCCGGTTTAGGACGTCCTGGACGAGTGAAACAGACAGCCTTTCATTTTGCGTTGTCTGCTGAGTTCGGATGTAAGTCCCATCATTTTTCTGTCATGATCCGTGGGATTATTGGTATGGAGCGAGGGGGAGGTGATTTCCCCTCGCGGGGGTCTAAGATATCAAAGCTGGAAGGGTGTGTGGAGGGACTGGGAGGAGGGGCGGGGAGTGGTGGGGGGGCAGGAGGGGAACGGGGGGCTGCCTTTGTTCCAGCTCCACCCCAGGATTCCATGAAAAGATCACCGAGCAGCCTGATTCGTCATGGACCTGCACTCTCCGCTCTGATTGGTTCCAGTGAGCAGGCAGATGTTCCGGCTTCAGCAGGGGTTCCGAACCCTTCCAGCTCGGCTCTCTCACACACTGCTGGATAGACTCTCTCTCTCTCTCAAACACACACACTGCAAAACTTGATATGTTTGCAAGTGAGAGCTTCTTAAATGCAGGAGACAAGGAGACTGTTCTTAGAATATAAACTGGAATGTATTTATTATATAAAAGTTGTGCTTCAGTTATAGAAGTGTGTGATATAAATCTGGACCCTTGTGTGAGTTCTGGCTGTGGAAGGGGTTAACTTTAACTTTACATTGGGCTCCAGATTTTTCAGTATGGTTGGGATATAATGGGATACAGAAACAATTTCTTGTTACATTATTAGGACATTCATTTTAAAGAACTTGCCCACCGAATGATACAAAAAAATCAAGCAGGCACACTCATTAGATTGACTTTCAAACACTGTAAGGGGAAACCAAACCAAGCGAGAGCCAGCAAGAGAAGCACTGGTGGAAATGTAGACCACCGAAACTTAAAACACTCCATTTCCTACATGGTCTGAGGAGGACTGCTGAGACAAAACACGCCGTCCCCAGGGAGCACTGGGCCGTGTGCTAGTTCTCTTCTACTCACATGCTTGTTTGGATACACTGTGGACATTTTTTCCCCAATATGTTGCGTTTGTTCTTGTCTCCTGGCCTCTCCAGGCCCAGATTAGCCTGACAGTGGACAGATGCAGCCATTTTGCTGAGACAAAGCCGCTGAGTGAGAGATACAGACGAATGTTGCAAGCAGAATTTGGAAAGCATTACGTGACTGTGGTTTACTCTGATTAAAGAGGGCCGTCTAATGGAGAACACAGGGCCTCTTGCAGGGAGGAATAGATAGCTTATCTGCTCTAATCACTGCAGCTCTCTATTTTAAACCGTTCCCAGGCAAGTCTTTCTCAAGACCACCTCCTTCCTCTGCACTGAAAAAGTGTCGCTTTAGATTTTCTAGGTTGAAATGTGTTCAAAAAGTTTTTTTCTTCTTCAACGTCAACTTCTTCTGCTTCTTCTTCAACTCCCTTAACTTCTTCAGCCTTTTTTCCTCCCCTTCCTCAACATCTTCTTAGTCTTTCAGTTTCTTCTCCTTCAACTTCTTCATTTTCTCTTCTTTTGTCTTCTTCCTCGTCACCACCATCTTTCTCTTCTTCCTCTTCTTCTTCTTCTTCTTCTTCTTCAGCCATTTTTCTTCCCCTTCCTCAACATCTTCTTATTCTTTCAGTTTGTTCTTCTTCTACTCTTTCAACTTCATTTTCTCTTCTTTTGTCTTCTTCCTCATCTCCACCATCTTCTTCTTCTTCAGCCGTTTTTTCTTCAGCCATTTCTTCTTCTTCAGCCATTTCTTCTTCTTCAGCCATTTTTTCTTCTTCTTCTTCAGCCATATTTCTTCTCCTTTCTCGACATCTTTATTTTTTCTTCTTCTAATCCTTCAACTTATTCTCTTTTGCTTTTTTTCTTCTTCCTGAATCATTACCATCTTCTTCTTCCTCTTCTTCTTTTTCTTCTTCAGCCATTTTTTCTTCTCCTTTCTCAGCATATTTATTTTTTCTTCTTCTAATCCTTCAACTCCTTCGTTTTCTCTTTTTTTCCCCATCATCATCATCATCATCATCATCTTTTTCTTCTCCTTCCTCATCATCTTCATCTTCTTAGTAAAACGATCGCCAGAGCTGTAGGTATAACTACGCAAACAGCTCTAGTAATCGTTGTTTCAGATATCTCTGTTTATCCTACTGTTTTCCAGTCATTATTTTACAGTTATGATGTCTACATAGGAAACCGTTTAATGCACGTTCTGATTGGAACTTTCACATGAAGAGCTCCTGATAAATTCAAGACAAAGTAAACATCAAATATGAACACAATCAAAATATTGATAATAGAACTCAGCATAAATGTAGCCACATCACTATTATGTCAGAGTATTCCACATGAATCCAAAGGGAATGAAAAGGGGTGATGCTTCTTTTCCATGGAGAATGATCTTCGTTATTGTCTCCTTGCATCCCCTCTCAAATCTGCTGTTGCTGACTAGTACTATTTCTTCCAGCTCACTCACTGCATATCATAAATTATATACAGCATAAAACACACACACCCTGGCTTCAAAAATTGCAGAGAAAGATTTGGAACGCCGGCGGGGACTCTTAAATGAACGGTCCATAAGAGTTACGGCGGAATTGGCAGCGCTGCGTAGTTTCGTTGTTCAGAAACAGATGGAAGCCTCACTCTTGATGGCGAACGGAGCCCTGGGGCCTGACCTGCTAATCCTGAAGACACTCCTGAACAGAGAGACAAAACGCAGAAGAATTCAACTACATTAGAGGTCACGGATACATCAGCTCCATTGACAGGGGAATGCGTGTTTTATAGGTGGGTTTGAGTTGATGAAATTGCTTTTATGCCGCTTCATCTTTTTGTTGCACAGCAGTTACTCACTGTGGTCTATGCTACTGTCAAGATAAAGTAGTGCTTGTGATCTGCTTTCAGGTTCCTCATAGATTGTCACTATTAGCCAAGAGTCAGACCAGTAGATATTGACAAAGTATTGACAAAGAAGCAGAAGTTTTTTTCACTGCATTGACAATAATATTGGTAGGTTCGGTCGCGAACCCTCAGGGCCTTCTCGACTTTTAGAAGGCTTAATGATTTCTGGGAACTAAATAAAAACATGGCTGTGTGTAATTTCTGTTTAATAGAATCATCATGCTTGTTATACTTAAACTCTAGTAACAGTGTAACACTCTTACTTCATTGTTTGCACGATTCTTTAAGAACGCACAAACCTTTAAGAATGTATGCTCACTGCTTTTTCACTTTTTCCACACTGTTTTCCACTGTTATACGGTTTACACTGCCTATACTGGCTATACTTTTTGCACGTTTTTTCAACCGTTGTTATTTTTATTTAACTTATATGTATATAAAATGCACAGAGAGCTGTCCACACACTCAAGACAGGTTCAGTCTCATTTTATACTCCTTTATTTGCACTGTTTCACAATATCTTATGTGTGTTACACTATATGCACCTGAGCTTCACAATTTTGTCTCTCTCTGTATTCTGTATATGGTAGAGATGACATTACAGTTCACTTTGACTTGACTTGTTAAGCTTGAAATGTCCAACAGATAATTGTCAAATCAGATTTTTTTTCTCTGTTGTGTCAGCCAAGATCCAACCAAGCAAGTTCTCTCATTGATTAGGTCTTCAGGAACCAGACAAAAGGCTTTCCAAGTCAGGTTATCAGCCATTCCTGTATTCAGATGAGTGGAACCAAGTTTGAGAGAAAAACAACATCACTCTGGGCCTTTTGGAAGTCCTGTATATGTCTTTGACTGTAAATATAAGAGCCTGACCAGGTTTCAGTCAGTTGCTGCAAATGGAAAACAGTGGTAGGGCAGCTCCATGTCAGGGCCCTTCACTGAAACTGTATTTTTTTACCTTTGTATAAGGTAAATCATATGTTACATCTGTTGGAAGCTTCAAATAAAACGTGGAATGTCTCTAAAAAGCTTCAGATGTCTGTGTTTGATGTTGCATGGTCGAAATGTGCACCGGCATGAGCTTAGCACCAAATGAGCATTATTGAAGAGGTCGGTTTGTTTTTCATTTCTCAAGCAGATTTTGATGTTTATGACCTGAAATGAAAGCCTAGCTTTAATACTCAGAGTCTGAGTAGATCCAGTAGGCCTGTTTTGCTAAATTCACATCAGGAATAGACTATATGTTCGATTTTATTCATAGTAGTTAAACGTTAAAAATAATAATAATGTCCCCCTCCACGTTGCGCCGGTCTGTGCTTAGGGGGCTGAATAGCTCTCTTGATTCCTGCTGGAGTTTGTGATTTGAGTGAAAAGTGTTTCTTGGCCTGGACAGGGCTGAAATGCGACTACTAGCCAACAGAAATTGTGATCCCGGGCGCTCACCGCGCCTCATGGGTCTCCTTCCCTTCCGACAGCCTGTACCCAATGACTGGAGTCCATATGTGTACATCCAGCTATTGTAATCACGACGCTTCACTCATTCATTGATTCCAGTTATCTGTTTACTGCCGGCTGTGCGTGTGAGTCTGTCTTTTGGAGGAATGCAGCATCATTTAGCTTTCACCTGGAGTCCCTTTTTTGTGCTCTGTCAAACTCCTTCCACATGTTGTGGTAATATTAGCATGAGGGAAACAGCCACGGCAGGGAGACCGTCGGAAAGAGGCCTAATGTTCCTGATGAGACTAATGAACACTGTCAGTTTGCCATAACTTAAGCCAGAGGTCAAAGGCCAACAATTCCAGAGAACAGCCAGGAGTCTCGAAATGCCTGCCGGGGCGATTCACAGGGTAAGAAGTATATGTGTATGCTAACATAATAGCTAACATGGCGGAGGCTTTAGTAACTATTCAGTAACTCTTTAAAAAAGGCGATCCAACCTTTTCCAGTTGTTTTGCCTCTTTCTTTTTAACACTGCCCTTACTGCATGCAGGACTCCATTAAAATAAAGGTTATTCTATAATGCAAGGCTCTTTATTGGAAGTTGCATCAAACCTCCATGCATTTTCAAAGGGATTTAAGACAAGGGAGTTTGGCTAAGCCAGTGCAAGCGCCTTTTCTTGACCAATGAGATCAAATTCTCTTCTAATATGTCCCAGTACAGAGTTTTTCTGGTTTCCTCCATTGTACACTGTTGTGCAGGAACAGAGATGATAGTGGTGATGTCCATTGCTTATTTGTCACTGTCTAACTGTTTGTGGTGCTTTCAGGTTGTCCTCCAACTCCTGAAAGATTGTCGGCTCTCCTTTTACCAATAAAATGTTTAATGTCTTTGATATGGAAGTTGACTGCACATGTTTCATAATGACACTAGAAGCAATTAGGAAGTGATTGTTTTATATACTTTTCGAAAACATTATTCATTTTGGGTAATCTTTACACATACCTCTTATATGTGGATTGTGTCTGATTTTTTTTTTTTACCTGTAAATTAAAACTTTATATCTTCATTTATCTATTAATTAGTGCTTGTAAATGCAAGTTTATTTCAAAGACACCAGTCGAAAGACGTGTGTGTAAATTTAGTAAATGAGATGACAAAAGCAAAAATGTCTGAACACTAGTCCCCCCCACACACACTTTACAGGTAAGGACTAGTCTGTCAAGCTGTAAACATCAAAAACAAAAAGAAACCTTTTTGCACATTCACTTAAAAAAAAACATGTGGCTTTTGTAAAATAAAATAACATAACATTGCAAGAAGGGGTATTTTATTGTTTCTCATCGTCTTTTTGTCCTGTAAATGCCCAGAAGCAAACATGTACAAACACTGACAGTGTGGGTTAGTGGAGGTATGAGTGATGGAGTGGTAGTGAAGGATGGAAGAAGAGATGGTCTGGTAGTGTTTCTTGGGCTGGGAGCCGTGGCGCTCGGCCGGTTGAAGAGATAAGAGGCCCCAGATCAGCCGTCCACCTCCCGGCGGCACATGACCAACTCCCCCCGGCCAGGGTCGCCGCCAACTGAAGTCCAAGCCAGTAACGCACATCTGGCCCTTATTTTATTGGTGTTCAATTTTGTGTCGGTATGTGCAGAGGGCAACAAACAAAGCACTGCTTCCAGCCTGTTCCCATATTCTGGCGTGCATAACCGCCCCCGCCCCTCACCCCCGGAGTCCCAGGTTCGCTCAAACACACAGACCTGCATTTTCAGCCAGCCATGTATAGGTACAGACCTTATATTGAAGTAGAATTCCACAGAAGCCCCCACAGGGTACATGACAGGGATTATTTAGAAGAAAAAAAGGCAAGGGGGAGACTTCAAGTCTGAAGAGGATATTAAAAAAATACACTGTAGAGAGAGAGAAAGAGAGAGAGAGAGAGAGAGAGAGAAGAAAAACCAAGCACCTTCCAGTCTTTTTTTCTGCTCTCAGGAATAAGGAGAGTCTACTTAGATGAGTGGGGGTGGACATAGAGAGAGAGAGAGAGAGAGAGAGAGAGAAGTATTATATAGGGCCGAGGAGCAGAGCGCCTAATGAAAACCAACTGCCAGCCCGTCACTATCTATCCATCCCGGAGCGGCGTGGACGTGTGGAGGAAAAACAGCCCCCACCCCTTTAATCCAGCTTCCACTCCACTCCCTGTCTCCATCACTCTTTTTTCGTCCCCCACTTTTCCTCGCCTTCCTTTTCGTTTTCAAGATGGAAAAACGCTTTCCACAAAATTTGCGACTTTCTTTCCTGCCGCCGCTCGGTTTTCCAGCACTGTGATGCAAAAAAAGATATATGGTGTGTTCACACGTGACTATAAGAGGCCACATTTATATATATATAAATACGTGGATTCTTATAGTCACGTGTGAGCTTCTCTCTCTGTGTTTAACCCAGTCAACAAGCGAAGCAGGAGGTTCCCACCAAAAGGGGCGCCCAGGGAGCAGTGTGTGCTTAAGGGAACCTCAGTGGTGTCACTAGCAGTCCTGGGATTCAAACCCACAACTTTCTGATCTCAGTGCGAACACCCTAACCACTAGGCCACCAGCTGCCCGGCATATAAACATATATATTTTAAAAAGCCTGCAGCGAATTTGTCTCCTTTTAAAAAAACAGTCAGGCATGTAAAACACTCTTGCCACATCAAAAAGTGTGTGATAGCCTCAGGAGAGCACTGTAAACATCTACAGCACGTATAGGCTCTTCTCAGGAGACCAGCCTTCTGATAGGAAGCTCAGCAGACAAGTGTGTGATTTAGCCAAATGAAAATGACACACCAAGGTGATGACTACTTGCTCCAGGACAATCCCACCAGCCCCCTGCTGCCAAATAAAAGGCATTGTCATCAGCATGGTAGTTATTAAGGAGATGAAAGCAGATCTGGACCGAACGTGTTTCCTTGTCTGCGAGGGAACCATTAGCTTTCAGAAGTTCACAGCCACAGCCGGCAACTGTAAAAGCACAGCGTTTTTTCATACGACTTATTTACTCACTGGGAAAACCAAGTGGCACAATCATCAGAGGCACTGGACCTATCATCAGGAGATTGTGAGATTGATCCCATGGTGCCACAGTCACAGTACAACAAACCACAACTGGATTCCAGAGATGGGGACTCGAGTCTGAGACTCACACTCGAGTCACACTTAAGTCGCACAAAGACTTGTGACTTGAATTTAGACTTGCCCTCAGTGCCTTGAGACTTGACTCGGACTTGGGTGTTCATTTCATGGAATTATTTACTTATATCTCGCACTCTTTCCAACGACCCCTCGTTTGCCATAATAACCCCCAAAAACCGTTCACCTCGCCCTGGTGTCCCATTACTTTTGTCCAAGGTGAATGGTTTTCAGCTAATAACGGTTTTCGAGGGGTCGTTGGAAAGGCGTCACTGAGCTCTATCTAACTGAGAAGTTTCATATTTAGAGTGCGAGATATATTTTTCATATTTACCATTAAGATTTAAGATCATTTAAGGCAAATCCTCCATGTTGGTGAGGGGATATCACAGCACGCAGTCCCGACCCCTGCTAAGCAACAGCCAATTGTAATTGTGGGGCATGGCCAATTAGCATATCTTCTAAACATTTAGAGCTCAATATTTACAGCTCATAAATCCCACATTTAGAGTCGCCATTTGTAAACATTGCCACGCAAAGACTTGAGACTTGACTTGGACTCAAGCTCAAAGACTTGAGACTTGACTTTGACTTGGTAAAAATGACTTGCGAACATCTTTGCTGGATCCATGAAACAGTACCGATATCAAGTTCACCTGCTTTTTGTCTATTTAACCCTAATGGTCAGTCTGGAAATTTCACAGTTCATCATGTTTTCCAAACTGCATTTGTTTATTTCTGGCTACCTCCAGTTAGTTGTTCCAGCAGGTTCAGAACTGAAAGTGTAATCTAAGGTTTCTTATTCTTACATGTTATAAAGTATACAATTAGTAGGTGCAGTGTAAGCAGGTTATTACTTTGCAATTGGAGCTGAGACAGGGGCACAGTAGGAAATACAGTGTCTGATATGAACTTGCATTGTCATATTGTTTGTGTCATGTAGCTTGGTCGACAATCTTTCATGTTAAAATGGAAAATTAGTTCAAATCAGACTGTTTTATTGAGGGATGCCCCAGTAAATTGGGTGCAGTGATGCCCCAGCTGTCGCTGTCAGAGTTGAGGAGATGGGAGCGATAGGCTGAGCGCTGCGGGAGATAATCAGCGAGACGCCACCGGCAGCCCTGCTGCTATGAAAGAACAGGAAGTGGAAGCAGGGGTGAGATGAAGATCTCGAGTGTGAGGGCTGTGGGTGGACTTCCGAGATTGGAGAGGAACGAGCCAGATCTCTTTTTATCTGTTCAGCTGTTCTTTTTGTTAACATTTGTACAGAAAAACACTAGAAAGGAAGTTTGATTACGTTCTTGCTATAAAACCATTGTTTGGAGGCACCAAAACATTGGTTTTATGGGTAAAAAAAAGTGTGGATTAGAACCAGCGGTCTTCTGATTCAGGATCCAAAGATCAACCACGACACCATGGTGGGGCTGTGAACCCGCAGTCTCTTACCAAGCCATTTATGGGCAGGGATGGCTGAAAACACAGCTGTGTTTATGGGCTGATTATTTTTAATTAAACTGACCTGAATTATAACTGACCTGAGCTTGAGTATTTTGAAGTCTGTTTATGAGTCTGCTGTGTATTTTCCTGTGTGTTTCTGGCCGCCTCGGCTGTGATGTCACAGACTCTCTCGCCGACACACATTTTAAAGGCGACTGTTTTCTCTCTGTCCCCATACATTACTGAGGTGACGACCACAAAAAACAATTTTTTAAGCAATCAATTCTCGGCCCCTGATCTATCAGTCAAAAAGTTATCTATAAGAGCACTTATGAAGAACAGTAGTGTTTGTCAGCGTAGAGTCTCTCTCTCTGTCTCTCTTTCTCTCTCTCTTTCTGTCACTCTGTCTCTTTCCCTCTTTCTCCCTCTCCCTCTCTCTCTGTCTCTCTCTCTTTCTCTCTGTCTCTCTCTCTCTCTCTCTCTCTCTGTCTCTTTCTTTCTCTGTCTCTCTCTCTCTCTCTGTCTCTTTATCTCTCTCTGTCTCTCTCTCTCTCTTTCTCTTTCTCTCTCTGTCTCTCTCTCTCTCTCTCTCTCTGTCTCTCTCTCTCTGTCTTTCTTTC
>JBBPCY010000019.1:16612578-16635951 GCA_037974405.1 Brachyalestes nurse
GTAACATCATGTGTGTTCTGCAGCTGAAGGTTCAGTATAACAGAAGTTCTTTAAGTTAACATGAAGTCATCATAAAGTCCATCATCCCTGTATCTTGTCCGACCTTGTGTAGTCTTGTGCTGTGTCGTGTTGCACAGTGGTCCTGGAGGAACGTTGTTTCAGTGTGTACTCTGTAGATCAGGGGTGTCAAGCTCTGGTCCTGGAGGGTCGGTGTCCAGCACAGTTTGATGGTTCTCCTCCTCAAACACATTCACTAAACCTGGCAGTGATCTGGTGAGGTGAACCAGGTGTTTCTGAGCAGGGAAAGCACCAGAACGTGCCGGATCAGGACCCTCCAGGACTGGAGTTCCACACCCCTGCTATAGGGCAACACTAAGTGATTATTTAAACTGAAATTCTCTGGATCCTCCCTGTGCTGGTTTAAACTCTGCTCACGTTGCAGTTTATAATGCATAAAGCTCCTGCATGCAAAATTGCATTCCTGCAAACAGTCTTTAGTGTGACACTTTGGCCGAGTGGTGAAGGTGTTGGGCTCAAAATCCAATGGGATTCACTGAGACTCCCCTGTGAGTGCAGGCGTCACACTCCAGTCTGTTTGCAGGGGTGTCATTTTGCATGAAGGAGCAAAAAGCCATTATAAACACTGTGGGCAGAATTCAAATTTACAGAGAACCACTGAATTTAAATTCAAATGCCTTAATCACTTGGCCTTAATCAGTTGTTACAGTCTGAGCTGTTTACATGGGTGTTCTCTTGCATCAAGGAGCTATAAAACATTATAAACAGGTCTGTAAGCAGGTGCAGCCCTCGAGGAAAGGCCTAGCGAGGTGCTGTGATGGAGTGATTAAGACTTGCCATCCTGTGCAGGTTTGAATCCCATTCACAGTGTTGTTTATAATGCTTTACAGCTCCTTAATGCCAATGGGAACCAATGTATTTCAGTTCAAACGCCTTAATCACTTGGCCAAAGTGTTACACTACGGGCAATTTACACTCATGTTACTTTACACTCACTATAAAGCATTATAAACAGGTCTGAGAGCATGTACAGACCTAGAAGCAAAGCATAGTGAGGAGCTGTGATGGCCGAGAGGTTGAGGTGTTGGACTCCAGTAGGGCTTACCTGCGCATGTTTGAAACCTCATAGCACTGTTTATAATGCCTTATAGCAAGATAAAACTCCTGCAAACGTCTGAGAGGTTTAGACACTAGGGGTGTTGATATTAATCACATAATCGATGCATCGCGATGCAGACGTGGACGATGATGTATTGGTGCAGTGGTAGGACATAATCGATTATATCATGATGACATTGCCTGATTTTAAAAAATCTAGTTAAAAAGTAGCACTGCAGAATGTTTTGTTTTTGAAGACTGACCATATTCATTGAAGATGTAGGCGGGGCCTATTCTACTTATTTTGGTTACAATTTAATGCTATGGACACAATTTCTGTTTACGTTTTGATGAGCTATGTCTATATTCTTTATTTCTGTTCACAATTTGGTGTAATGGTCACAATTTTTGTTCACATTTTCTGTTTTTTTTTTATATAAACAGGAGCTTACATCTCTCTGCTTGTATTTGAAAACAACAATGTGAAGTAATGTAGAAAATTGATAGGATGCATCGAGATGCATCGGGATATCGAATCGAACCGTTGATATGATAATCATAATTCAATCGAATCGTGAGGCCAGTGAAGGTTCACACCTCTAGTCATAACCTACCAGGACCATCATATCTTCCCAGCCTTGGTCATAAATGAGCGCTCTTCACAGAGCACAATAAAATATCCGTTCTCAAACATACAGTATTATGTATGTGTGCAAATAAAATAATCAAAACTCATTCACTACACTCGTCTGATCACTGCGGTTTAACTTTACCACATGGATTTCTTTATATATGCATATATATGATTTAACATAAACAATTGAGCATTAGAGTTATGCACATAACATAAATGAGAACTGTAAGATGTGAGATCTTTACCCTAGCCTTAGGCCAAAGATACCATGTGGGCTCCCATTGGCTGTGCATATCAAAATGCTGAGTTTATGCCATGGCTACTGTAGCATGTATCCTTCTTTTAAGAAGGTGGCATGGGTAGAGTTGCTAGTGGTCCTCGGTTATGAGGGTCATAGTACTGTTATGAGGGTCTTCAACCTCCATGAATCTTTGAGAATCCCCCATTCATGTACATTAAACCCTGAAATGAAAGAAACACACATTTTGGAACATTAGTAAGAACATAACCCTTAGTGTGCATTCACAATACATTCAGACATTCCGAATTAATAGTGACCAACATTATATACTTATATTTCATGTATTGCACGCAACTACATTTTCTTTAACGGCAACAGTGCAGCTTTAGGACATCAGATAGAAGTATCTGGCCGGAGTGTGTGTACGTCTTGGCTTGGAAAAACACCTGGAGGGGGAAGTCCAGTCTTTAAACTTACCATTGAGTGCCAGCTTTGGCAAATCTAAGGGTAACTTATCTGCCTCCTTGGTGGCAGGTTGTCATTGGAACCTTGGAGGAGCTCAACTCACATAACTCTAATAACAATTAATTGAAGAATAAGCCCAACTAATTACTCACGTGCTGTCAGGTGTGCTTCTCCTGAATTGGAATGAAAACATTCAGCCACTCCTGAGGTCCCTTTGTGGACAAGGCCTCCTCCACACGGGTATTTTCTTAATTTCATATTTTAAAGAATCCCATCCAAACAGGCACTGTTTTTTAAAAAAAAACATGAAAACACAAAAACACACCATCAAGAGCAACTTTGTGGATAAAACAGCTCGCTCAAAACAAATCTTCAGCAACAACCGCAAATCACAAGTGTTTTAAGATCCCAAGGACACCTCTGACTAGGCCTAGTCCAGGCCACCCCTGTGCTAATCAATATTTCATTCACTTTAAGCAGGTTTGCTGCTTTGAAACTGAACAAATCCATGCTAAAGCTGGACAAAGAGAAGAGGAGCTTGTGTTTTTCTCCTAATCCTCTATATCCTTGTATATATTCTAATATTATATTGTGTTTTACTTGCAAAAATACACCTTTTGTTGAATCTGTAGTTTTATTTGCTTGTGTGTTTTTGGTTTTATGGGTTTCACAAACGGGGTGAGTGTGTAAGGCCGTGAGAGAGGGAGAGAGGGCTCTGAGTGGATGAAAAATCTTTGTGCTTCAGTTCTCAGCATGGCTCTGCTATCATCTCTCTTTCTCTCGCTTTAGTTCTGACCCCCCTCCCCAGGCTTTTATGTACTGGGCCCTGCGTCATGTGGACTGCCCGCTTTCTGGCCTTTCACATGCCACTGTGTCCAATCGCCCTCTTGCCCCTTCCTCTGGACCCTGCCATGCACACACTCCCCCCCTCCATCTCTCTCTCTCTCTCTCTCTCTCTCTCTGTCCAGACCAAAACAAGACAGAAAGAGTGAGGGACGACATTAGAGAGAGTGATTGGAAGAAAATGAAAGAGAGGAACAAGAGCTCTGGGGTGGAACAGAAAGGTGTGTGTGTGTGTGTGTATCCCTCACAGGTAGCTGACCTCTCCAAGGTGTGACAGTCCCTTTAGCACATTCACAGCCAGTTTTATTTCAGATAGCACACACAAAAATAGTCTTAATTTAAAAACTGTTTTAGCTTTCAACCTAAAAATTAAAGTAAAGTGGCTTCCTATATACACACCACAGAGTGAACAGTGTGAAATTCTTTCTCTGCATTTAACCCTTTCACCAAGTGAAGCAGGGGGCTGCCACCAACGAGGGTAAGCCGCGGAACAGTGTGTGGGACAGTACTTTACTCAAGGGAACCTCAAAGGTGACACTAGCAGTCTTGGGATTTTCACTCACAACCTTCTGACTGCAGGGGCAACAGCCTAACCACTATACCACCAGGGACCACATGAACAAACAAGCAAGCTATTACTTGTGTTTCACTGTTCAAATGTAACAAAATTAATTATTTTACTGTTTAGTGAATGAAAGAGGAACATGCCTAGGATAGAAGGGAATGGTTGATCCACTGTGGCGACCCCTAATCCTAAAGTAGAAGAAGAAGACAAAGTGAATTACAAATAATTACACTTATTTGATTTACCTTTGTGTCAACAGCTTTAAGTGTGCACTTCTACCTCTTTATATTTTCTTTTTCACACAGTGACATGAAAAAACGTTTCCATAAAATAAAACCTGAAAAGAAACCTACTTTACATCCACTTCCAACCTTAATTAAATTTCTACTAGTTACATTTAGAATCTGCACAGTTCCACTTTCTTCAGTGAGCAGTAATTCAGAAGAGTGAAAAAGAAAAAGATCTCCTGTAGGTAAGGCCAGTGTGAGCCTAATAAAAGCACTTGAAGTTCCACCAGTGCTCTAAGGCCTTTGGTCTTTGCCTGTTTTATGTGAAGCAACCTTGGGTACTATATAAACATGTTATTATTAGTAGTAGTAGTATTAGTATTAGTATTATATCACCTAGCAGAGAAACCCATTTTGTGAAATGCAGCACAAAGGCCTAGTCCACATGTAGGCAGGTTTTTCTTCTTCATTCTTAAAAAAAGATCCTGTCTGCACAAGTTTTTAAAAATCTCTGTCCACATGACACACAGTGAAGAACATGCCAAACCAACAGGCAGCAGTGAAATTCTAGCTGTAAAGCCATGATGGTCAATCAGAAGCCTGAAAAAAGTTACTGCCGGATCCTGTATGCTAACAAATCAGCGACGACAGTGGGTCTGTGGCATCTGAATGGTTGACTAAAACTTCCCTTGATTTTGACTGATCTGATAGTCATACCAGTATATTTAGATCAGGGGGAAATCAGGGCAAGAAGACAGGAAAGGAAGTTTCATTCAACTATTCAGATGCAGCCTGAGTTAGATGTAGCACTGATTTCTGTAGTACATTCTCTGTTCTTCAGAATAGTAGGAGAGTAACTTTGTGTAAACATGTAAAAAGTCCTGTTAACAGAGTTATAACTAACACTGTTTTGGCCCTGTGTAACATTGCATGAAATCATCTCATGTAAACAAAGGAGATATGGTGCACACTCTAAGACTGCAGCCAAAATTAATTGTTTTACGAATGCACATTTAAGACTTAAGATGCAAGATTCAAGATTCACTCTGGAGGGACTTTTCCAAGAGGTCCACTTTCCGTGACCTAAAATGCCATTTGCCTGTGGCTGAAAAGCCAAAATGCAGAAAATAGAAAAAGCTATGTTTAAACAGCTTTATACCAGTGTATGTGAGGACAAGGCCTAAAAGTGTTTTTCCACTGTGCTATCAAAAACAGGATCCGGAACTCACGGTTCTTGTTATAGTTGTTTGAGGCAACTGGATTAATTAGCTGTCTTCATCTACATGGACAAACATTCATGTGTAAAGTAAAGCAAGGCTTCATTTAGAAGCATTGAACTGTGAACAGTGAATCGACACATTAGCCATGCTAACTTCCGCCTTACACTAATACTAGTTGTGCTGAGAGAGAATAATATATCTACACTCATTTATAATATACAATAATATATAATACTCATATATGTCTTCAAAGTAACATGTAGAATAAAAAAGCTCATATTTTCCCCAACAAGTGTGTGAAATATTAACAAAAACACTTGCTCTGTGGTGGCTAGCTAAATGCTAGTGTGGTTACTGTTAGCTTCCTGAGTAGCTTACCTTAGCTCTCACCATATAAAATTGTTATAAGATTGTTTTAAAAATAACATCCACTGAATATTTTAGTTTACATTCTGGTGTTGGTGAGAAGTGCCTGGTGAATTTACTTTCACAGAGAAGACAAAAGGGTTCAATAAACTGTTGTTAGCATCAGCTGTGAGTGTTAACAGGATACACCCACAAGCGGATTCCACCACCTTCAGAAGAGACAGTGAAAAAAGCAGTTTTTGGCACCATTACAATTATTACATTGCAATCTTTTGGCAGACGCTTTAATCCAAAGCGACTAACAATATGAGGACACATTTAAGTTTCAGGACATTGTAAGAACCAGAAGAGTACTTGACATACTAAGTGCTAAAATCTTTATGTAAGAGTAGTGCAAAAAGAAAGTGCATTAGGAGAGAAGATGTTCTCGGAACAGGTGAGTCCTTCAGGAGCTTTATGAAGATAAAGAGAGATTCTGCTGCTCTTGTCGGCTTAGGCTGCTCAATCCACCAGTGGGGAACCAGGAAAGAGACTAGTCTGGACTGGGTTTGCCTTGTGCATAGAGATGGTAGAGCCAGACGATGTTCCTTGGAGGAGCAAGTAGGAACCAAAGGCTCTGGCACCCATCATTAAAAACACCCATCATTAGATTACACTTAATAACTAACTGATGGTCTGAAAGGCTCAAAATCTGCCCGTAATTTCCCTCCCTTCTTCATCTAACTGTGCGTCTGCATCCATCTATAAAATAGTATATAAGATCACACCTCATGTTACGTCTCTGTCCCATGTGCATTATACATGAACAGGGACAAAACTCAAATCGACACAATGATCTAGACATGCCAGGTAACAGAGCTATGTCAGACCCCTGGACCTCCACTCAAAGACTTCTGCAAGTTTTATTAACTCTGTAAATGGAAGAATCACCCTATTCACAATTAATAAGTCTATTAATACACGTAATCTGCAGACAATGCAAATGAGTGCTTAATTAATGCTTAAATAGTTTATTTGACTTTATTCTCTTCTCCCTTTTAAGTTTTACTGTGGTTCTCTTAAAGTGGGAGTTTGGGGGAAAAATAATTTTCAATTTTCACAATTTTGTCCTCATTTCAAACATTTCAAAGACTTTTGGTTTGTTGTCTAAAAGGGGCTTCTTCCATTTTGCACAGGGGGCATGTGCTTTATCGATAAAACCTGTGGTAAAGTTACTTTTTTCCCATTTTGTATGTTATACAGTGTCAGATACTGCACAAACAAGTCTGTCTGAGAATAAAGAACTTGGGGCAAGTGTGTGATGATTGAGGAATAGAGTTTACACAGCGCTACTTGGTGGAGTGTTAATTGGTAGAGTGTTAATTGGCAGTGTTAATTGGTAGAGTGTTAATTGGCAGTGTTAATTGGTAGAGTGTTATTTGGTCTCAGGATTACATTTCATTGTGTGTGTGACAAATAAAAAAAGAGCTCTAGTGTAAAACTTAAGACACCAAACGCGTGCTCGGTGATGGACTGCGTTTGAGAAAAGGGGGAAATTGTTCAAATTTGATTATTTGCCTAACTATCACTTTAACCTAAGCGTCTGCCAAAAGAAATTCTTTGTAAATGATATCTTACTTGGCCAGTTCTGCTCGCTATCTCTCCCTCTCTCTCTCTCTGTCTCTCCTCCACTCTCCCATATTTATTATGCCTGCATTACTGAAACTTGGAGAAACTGAATCACCTTTTGTTGGGTTTAGCTGTCAGACAGCAGGGAGCACCTGCTGTCCCAGGCCTGCGTGGCAGTGTTGGTCCCCGTAGCCAATGAATATAGGTGCAGGGACAATTATCCTGTTTACACATGACTGTACGCAGAACAGATGACCATTTCACACAGGCCCGAGCAGCCAACAAGCCCACCAAGTCTTGCAAACACGCACACAAACTCACACACACACAAACCCCCTACTGCTGAGGAAACGGGTCTGGCCAAATAACACGATGTCCATCCAACCAACAGTCCTGAGGCCAAAATCGACCTGTGGCCATTTAGTTACTCAAGTCTGGCTCCCTTTCAGTCATATTAATGAGGCTGAGTAAGCCAGCGCAAGCCGTTAAGCATTTTCTACTGCGCTGTGTTGGCCTTCACGGCGTACGCATATCACAGGTGATGTTTTTCATTTAGACGAAATCCGTCATGCTGTTGAGGAGTAATGCCTTTCAAAGCCTGTTGCTTTTTTGTAGCCTTCCTGTCAATGAATGACAGAGGTATGTACAAATATATCACCTACTTCCTGAAAACTCCTTCACGGCTGAGGATTACGAGAGCGTGCAGACTGGGGCACCACCTGTCACACGCTATATCATTATTCGCCACAGCTCTCCCATTCACATGCACCAGAATTAATACTGACACTGCAGTCTTAACAAATTTCAGCCATGTATATCGCCGCTGTTTGAATGAAACCCTATATGTCTGGTTTTTGTCCTTCTTTGCATGTCTGCATAATTTGAAAAGGCCAGTTGTCATTTACACTGTGCCGCTTTTTTATTTTATAACAAATGGACCCATAGAAATGCTTAAAAAGTACTCAAAAATGAACATACATTGATTTTTTGTTGCCTTAAATATAGGTGGGCCTGTATTTACAGCTGTTGTGGCACACAGCAGCACACTGGGGTCCAGTTAACTGGGCAAGTATACCTCATTACATCAGTTTTCTTGGGTAAGGGTTTCCCTGCATCTGTAACATGATTAAACTGTAATTTGTTTGGATAAGAGGGTCTCAAATACATAAAGGTAAATATACAGCCTAAATATCTGTAGGCTATCCCAGTGTGGGTCTGTGGGTTAGTCTATATATTTGATCTATCTACCTAAGTGTATATATAAATGTATATATATACACTTCAAGGTGGGTATTTTATCTTTGTAAATGATATCTTACTGACACACAATACACATCGCAGTATTATTTTTTTTCTGAGATTGGAGCAACTGTCGCAGTAGAAATATTAATCACCATCCCCATGCTGCACTAAATCCAGTCAAACAAGCTGAACTATTAAACACCCCATTGTTTAAATACAGAAAAGCCTATTAATAGCATCCCACTGGCAGCCTGGACTAGGCTCGGTCTGATTTACTGGCACCAGATTCGGAGGCTGTGAAAAAAAAGAGTTTTTGTGGTTTATCAGGCAGATCTTTGTTTGTGGACTGTTGGCACTCCTGAACGTTGCAGAACCCTGGAGCAGGTATATGAAAGAACAGCCAGCCCTGTGGTGCATGATGTCTGTGCCTTTGAGGTGGGGGGGTTCCGGGGGGTGTTAGGGGCGGGGAGCCTGCTGATACTCATTTGGTTTGATGGTGAAAGCTTGTTACCACTCTGGCAGTGGGGCAGCCCCCTTCCTCTTGCTCTGCCCTGCTGGGCTGCGGGCTCGGAACATTCCTGCTTCCACCATCAGCCCCAGTCTGGCTGCCACGATCTGCCCCGCAATCCGACACTCGCCTCCAGGATCTGTGTGTGTGTATGTGTGTGTGCTCAGAGGGGAAAGACAGTTGTAGTTGTAGGGAGCAGAGAGAGAGAGGGTGTTTGGTCCGGAGCGTGGTGTGTGTGTGTCAGAAAGAGAGTGAGTAAGTGTGTGTATGTGTGTGTCACACAGAGAGAGAGAGAGAGAGAGTGGGTGAGTGTGTGTGTGTGCTCGGGGGGAAAAGACAGTTGTAGTGGTCCGGAGCGTGGTGTGTGTGTGTGTGTGTGTACACTTGGCAGCTTCGTCCGGAGTCCGAGGCTCGAGCATTCTCGCGACTTTGTACTTCAGTGCAGCCAGAGAGAGAGAGAGCTCCAGAGAGCGAGGGAGAGGGAGCTTCAGAGAGGAGTGTGTGTTTTCCTCCTCTCCTCCTGCACCCCGAGCCCGGGTCTCATGGAGGGCCCCGTGCGGATCGTCCGGGAGAATGCCGAGCGCCTCTAACTCCCTCCGACCGAGCTCCGTGTCTCCCTACGGCCGAGCTCCGTGTCTCCTCCGGCCGAGCTCTGTGTTTCTCTCCGGCCGAGCTCCGCGTCTCCCACCCTACGAGCTCCGTGTCTCCTCCGGCCGAGCTCCCTGTCTCCTCCGGCCGAGCTCCGGATCTCCCCCTGGCTGAGCTCCGTGTCTCCCTCCGTCCTGAGGTAAGAGCTGCCCGGCCTTCCTGCAATTCCCAACCGGGGGTCCCACTTTCACACACACTCCCTCACTTCTTTTCGCACTCTTTCGCTTATATTCTGTCTCATCTTTATTTTAACAGTTAAACTCGAGCTTTATTTTCAACTTTTTTTCCCCAGTGAAAAGGTGGTTGGGAGGAGGGGTGCTACTTTAGAGCAAATCTGAAAGATCAGAAGTTGCTGCCTGAGGAAAAGAGGCTGACTTCTCCTGGGTACTCGTTAAAAAAGCAAAGAAGGAACGCAAACCAGCCAAATAATGATTTTTAAATTTATTTTAGCATGTAAATAAAATAGTCTTGTATTATTTCACGACACGTCTGTAATGTTTAAGTTACGTCCAAGTCTGCTACTTTTCTTAACTGTTGCTCCAAAAGAAATGCATAAAAGCGCTCAGGAAAAGTTATTACACCTTACTAACGTAGTAACTGAGATTGGTGAGCTTCGCCATGTGCGGTGTTTTTAAATGCACTTTCGTACATTTTTCACTAAAATGTGTGATTTAGCAGGGTCTGTGGGAAAAGCCCTGAATGATTTGTCTTCTTACAGATCTAATTACTGAGACGTGCTTGAAACTGAATACCTGTCTGAGCTTTTTTACACAGTAAAAACAAAAGCCATTAATGGAAAAGAAGTAAGGCATTAGAGAGAAACTGGCACCTGTGGGGATTTCTCTCAAACTGAAGCCTGTTGTAGCCTGCAGGAATCTTTTTTTTTTTTTTTTGCTTTATTGAAATGATGGTGGTTTGTTTCAATTCTTTTCTTATTTTTCTGTCTTTCTTTCTTAACACGGTCACCCACAACCCCTCACTGTAACGCTAGTGTTATCGCTGGAGTGATATGGAAGATAAGACATGAAACGTGTGGAGCTAAAACATCACCACATCCTGAGGATACTAAGGACATAATCTTGGAAAAGGTTTAACATGGAGTCACACATAGTTCATGAACCTGATCAGATGTGCATGTTTTCTCTTTGTAGGACAATGCTAGTGACTGAAGCAGGTATTAGATTAGCGTTTAAAATTGTGCACCCTGCTGAATCCATCGGGCGCTATGTGTGGGAGCGTTCAGAACATTTAGCCTCAGCACTGTTCAATGGATTTATCATGGAAGTAAAGGCAGTTTTAAGTGCAAAAATGTGAGAGTGGTTTGGTGTTGGCATATGTAGCCTTGATACCAAAGAACACCTCGCTGACTCTCCGTATGCTTGGATAAAACCACCTGAGCGCATAGATAAGTTTTACAATTTCAGTGGTGAAACCCTCAGTAGCAGAGAACTGCCTGAGAGAGTGTCGTCATTTGTGATTATTATTTTTGCAAATCATGTTTATGCACAAATCCCACAAGTGACAATAGTAGTAGGTGATCGTTAACATTCATTTATGCCATTAGCTCATGGGCAGGGTATGTGTATTTGCAAACAGACTGTGTTTGCACTTGTCAGAGGCGATGGATGCTATAGCCTTTCTCCTCCAGGGCTGCTTTTGATGTGCCTCTTCTAAAGAGACGTAAATGGATGCCTACATGTGGCATGCGAGTGGCTTTTGTCTGATCAGAGAGGTTAAGACAACACCACGGCCGCACAACAAACCCCCCATGCTTTCTGCATAGAGAGGGAGAGAGAGATCCTTTCATGATGCCACCACAATAGAGTTTGTTTCAAAGATATTTTATAAATGCATAGACTATAAATTAATGCATATTAATACAGACTCATTTTAGGCTGTATGTACGCCCCAGTGGTCGTGTTAACTCTTCACACAATGTGAAAGGGGTGAAAACAGTGTGACTGAGAAACAGCAGGCCAGTATAGAGATAAAGGCGTAATATACATCTTTACTCAAACGAGGAGGAATTCACAGAATCCAGTCCTGTTCTGGATCACTTCAGCTCACCTGCTTTAGAGACCTCTCTCTCTCTCTCTCTCTCTAGAGTTCATTATAGAGTGCAAAGAGATCTGTGTTCATCCAGAACATGCAGTTTCCTATCATAATTGCTGCTTATGAAATTGCTGCTTTACTTTCTGAAAATAATTTTTGACAAAACAGTTTTGGGTGCAGTTATCCGAATATGTGGCATTTTCACAGGAACGCTTTATATTCGCACCATTAGTCGGGTTATAAATGTCACCCAGGAAAACCGTCTATGCTCTGTAATAGGCAACTTCTTGGCCAGATTTTATTTTCTGTGGCACATTATTTTCTTTTTCTTGTTGTTTTATGAGGGAGAAAGTGTCTCTTACTTCGCTTGTCTTCACAGGCCATTATTATTAGTAGAAAGTGTTTAGATGATTTTTTACAGAAGATGATTGAATAGCCCTGAAGTCCTCAGTAAAAAAAAAAAAATCATGAAAAATCATTTTAAAACGTTTAAAGTTCCACGGAAAATAAAAGGTGATTTCCTTCGCTACTTCTTTTTGCTTTGATCAGTTTCGAGTTACGGGAGCTGCTGAAATAGATACTGTTTTATTGAACTCCCACATCTCTCAAATGCTCTTTGTTTATTTTGTTTCTGCCACTGTAGAGTAATGACGCCCCTATCCCACCGGCGCTTCCTAGCAACTGTTTTTTCCCCCCTTACATAGGGGCTGCACTTAGAAAGTGGAACAGTTACCATTCAGGGGAGCGAGGTTGTGAATGATGGTCCCGAAAGAGCATGACATCGGGTCTGTGAGACGCACACAGATGGGCGCCTCGGAAGAAAGCAGCCGCGGGTTCAAACAGTTGCTCGAGCTGTTTCATCTCGCGAGGGACAGCAGTGTGTCTTTCAGGCTTCTCAAAGGAGGCCACTCATTAGGGGCGAGCGATATGATCATATTTTATTGTCATTGTGATAAACTGCGAGGATCACGGTTGTCATCAAGAGCGTGTCATCTAGTGTCCAGAAACAGGCCGACTCCTTCACTTTTTAAAAGTAAAAAAGGCACTCAGTTCTTACTAAAAAGTACGACTGCACCTATCATGACCTTGCATGGCTGAATCTGCTTCTGATTTCTTTACACTGGGCCAGTTTTAATTCATCTTTTTTCCAGCCCACTGTGAGGACTTAATGAACACATGACACACACGAGCATATTTCCAGAACCTTTTAATTAAAATAACATTGTTTGCCGTTTAGTGACATTTTAAATTCTTAAACTAAAAATCAGTTCTCAAACGAAAAATGGTTTAAGCAGTTTGATAACCACTTAATGTCTGATATAAAATGTTTTTACTCTGAGATCGCATTGCACTCGGATCAGAAAGTACTGAAAGTACTGAAACTGTTTAGTCTCTGTTTTTTATTTGTACTTTTGCTGAGTTCTGAGGACCGTATCTCTACTCCATCACTTTATCTGCATGGAATGAGTCAATCAATCAAATGAAGCTCTACGTTGAAATTAGGACGAGGACTGGCTGAGTAGCATAATGGCTGAAGTATAATTATGCTGTGAGATTTTTGTTTTAAATAGTACAGCAGCATTCAAATACAGCATGAGAGGACTTACGTGACTTATTTATTTCATAAAATCGCCAGAGGGATCACTCAGAATGAAAATAACGAAGTGGCTGTTTAACAGCCTTGTGTTTAGAGCAAAAATGTGCTGATTCTGATTGCAAATCTCAGAAAAAAACCCCCCAAAACATTGTAATACACATTGACTCCAGGCAGTGTTATGTTTTTGTCATATTGCCCACCTTTACCACTTTAAAGTTCAAATGTGAAAATGTGAGATGTGCGAGTGGCGTTTTCAGGACTTCAAGACGCGGCTGTTTGATTGATTTTCAGCCGCGGGTTAAGAGGAATGAGCTCACCAGTCATCTAATCAGAAGACTGGGCTACATCCTGCGCTTTCAAAGGCATCGCCCATCAGTGTCTCTGGGCTAAGTACGGGCATTAATAAATCATTAGCATGCCTGCGCTTATCATACGGGGCTGACTCCAAACACTGCCTGCGCCATTACGAGGGCTAGAATAATGTTTGGCCGATTAGAGCTTTCTGGCTAATGCTAAACACATGTGGCAGCAAGGGGAGGCATTTTAAGTGGCCAATTTGAATGTAGGCTTGTATAATGCACTCGGAGTGGCCTTTCTGCTCTTTATGACGCACGGCGGCGGGACACTCCGTCCGACCTGCCGGGCTCTGGCCAGGAGAGCCAGGGAGTACAGTAAGGCCCTCACAGGAGCATCGCAGCGCATTCAGGGGATCGTTTCTGTGCTTCTGAGTGTTTGGGTTGTGGGCAGAAGAAAATGTTAAAGCATAGTAAAAGTGAATGATGAATACGTTGGTGTAACTGAGAGAGGCAGGCCGGGTGTGTCCGCCAGAGAGAGAGAGAGAGAGAGAGAGAGGGCGCAGTCATGGTGTATTTTGGGACTCCTCTTTGGCTCCGACCTCGTTGCCGCACAGATGTTACGCAGTCCGCTAACCCCATCTCTGGCCCGTGCTGGATGAAAGCGAGTTTGAACTGCTAAATCAGTGTGTGGTTGACCTGTTTATTTGGGTTGGGGCTGTGATCCTTGTTCGGCCTGCTCTGGGAGGATCGACTGTGAGGCAAAAGATGACTTGGTAAAACGGGCGAGCGCCGCAATTCACACGTTCCACCGTGCATGGAATGTGAGTTGAGTGCGCTATGGAGGGAAAATGTCAATGAAGCATTTACTTGCTGTGTACAGTTTGACTGCTTACTGATTCAAGGCTGGCCTCAGTTACTCACCACAGCACCCAGTGAAGGTTTCAGTCCTTGGTCCATAGAAGCTGACAGTGTTTGGCTTGATTTGGCACGACTGTTCAAATTATTGGTGATATCAGTCCTGGTCCAATATCAGTAGAAAAGGTCACTGACCTTGGAAACGTCTTTACATTAACTTTAGCCTTTTCTGCCTCCTCCTGTAAAGTTATTATTTTGGAGCTACTTGTGTTCTTTGGACAGTGAGCTACTGCAGGTGTTCTGGTTTCAGGGGTCGTACAGTATTTGAGTATGAGCATGAAAACCTACGGTTAGAAGCTCAGCTTAAATGAAGCGCTCCAGTTAAAGCACTGTTGAAGAAAAAGCATCAAATCAATATAATGTCCAGTACTTCCAATAGAAGGTCCCTGTGTTAGTATTGGTTTCAGAAGGAAAAAGTTGTGTCGTCTCTTATTTAAATCTTGTTCTTTAATCACACATTTTTTGTTGCACAGGTGGACGGACATGTGAGTTATGGTTTGTTTTGACAAGTCTGTGTGCACAGCTACTTTTCATTTGAGTTGAATCATAGTCTAATATGGAATTTCAGTGGAGTATTAATGAAAATAATTAGTGTGAGATTACACCTTGCTTTTGTCAGAACTGGTTAGCACTACAACTTAAGGGTACAAGTTAACTTTTAAAATTTCAGTGATGAAACCTTAGAAATACAGGAGCTGCAGAATAATTGTCTCCAGTCTCTGAAGTCCTCATTATAACAGTAAACCAGTTGACAGCACCAGTGCTTGTCTCAGACTGGTTGGACAGCAGAGGGTTTGCAGCCGGCATGATTTAGAGCCCTTTATGGTGCTGACTGACACTGGCCAGCAGTTCTGACTGGAGGGCAGATGGGAAATATGAACAGGGGGCTGATGGGAGGGCCGGACAGGTTAGAAGGAGTGGGCGGTGGGCTGGTGTGTTAATGAGTGCACTCTGCTGGCTGGAGTTGGTATGAGGAACGTTACCATTCGTTTTATGTGTTTTTGGTCTGAAAACAAGCTCCATTCATTCTGTATTCCAGTTAAGATTTGCTGTTTTTATCTTTTGTGTCCATCCAATTTCACTGTCAGTCTTAAACATCGTTAGATTTCACAAAGTTTGTTAGAATCCAAAAAAAGATTTTTTACAGCAAGTCTTCTGTGCTTTCCCTCATTAAAAATGTGTTACTGTGGGGATGTATTTCCCCATTGCAGAGAAGTTCACTCAGTATAATGTAAATATTAAATACCAGTTATTTTTTTCATAGAACACAATGTCTAAACTAAGAACTATTTAGAAACCTTTGTTTTAGCAGTCTATATATGACGAGTCGACACTTATTGACTCTGTTCTACGCAGATTAAGAGAGGGAGTAGAGATACAGTCCTCAGAAGTCAGCAGAAGTACAGAAGAATCGAGACTAAACAGTTTCAGTGCTTTCTGATCCAAATGTAATGCGGTCTCAGAGTAAAAACATTTTATATCAGACATTAACTGGTTATCAAGCGATTTTATTGCAGGATGTCTGTGCTTAAATCATTATGCTGGTGGTTCCAGGCAGCCTGATCCTTCAGCCAGTCAGCATTTTTGCACTGCGTCAGAGTTGATTAAGTTTCTGTCTGGCCGGCTCGTAAGATTGATTTAGGTTCACTTTACTGACTGAAGTCCAGTCATTCATTTCAATGTTGATTTTTCAAGTGGCTGATTAATTCCCTGAATTTGCCAAATTGCGGTTTATTCCATTCCAGCCCAGCCTTACTTTTACACTTTAATTTACTGTGGACTTTATGTGTGTGTATGTGTGTGTTTCTGTTTGACAGTCCTGGTTGGGGTGGAGTTTGTTTTGCTTGTTGAGGGCAGCAAAACACTCTGACCTAATCGTACCTATGAACGCAGCTGTAGTGCTAGTTTGTGAATGTTTTTTTTATTCCTTTATTATTTAGTATCCATGGAAGATTTTTAGAATCAGCTGAGATTTAACTGCATGTCCATCTTATATAATTTAATTTCGACATTATCATATTTATAGTTATGGACGGTTTAACTCTGCAGTTATTCTTATTTCATGCTACATGTACTATACCTGAGCGGTGAGTACACTGTCAGTGATCAGGTTCACACACTCAACAGAAGAAATGATTGTAGTTATACATAGTCCAAAGATGCATCATTGTTGTGATTTTCGCCAAGATTTTAGCAGGTGTGGTCAGAATATTCATGTCAATGTAATGTTCATAGGGTTCATGCTGGGGGAAAAAATAGTGAGACCCAAAATACGTACGCATGTGATTCTTGGCGGGTCTGACTAACATTTATGAGAGCACTTAGGTTGATTGCACTTGGCCTCATTAAGAAAAAAGAAACCAAAATACAATTCCTCAGGAAGTTGCAACATGGCATGATAGACGACTGAGCTAGCCACCGCCAAAAACAGCCATTTATCCGATAATTGTCCTTAAGGATCTGATGGGGCTGTATTTTTCCCAGTATCTGGGCAGGCAGGGAATCCTCACCCATGGGGAAGATTTGGGGCTGAACTTGTGAACCGGACCCTCGCTGTGAGCTCCCATGGACAAAAAGGGGAGTGTTCCAGTCTGCAGAAATCAGGAGAGAAATGACTGTGTCCTTAGCGACTTCCTGTTTGCAAGATTCATTTCTCTGGCTTTTTCCTGAGCGTGACCCTCCGTACACTCTCCAGATCTCCCTGATTGCCCCAGCGCTGCTCTTCCTCCTCTCCTCCCACCCTCCCATCTCCAAAACCTGCCCCCCTCCCCAAATTAAAGCCCACACCACAACTTTCTATTTCAATTAACACAAACCTATGACCAACACCTAACGAGGGGTTCAGATCCCAGGGAGTCCGCTGTTCTCGAGCCAGAATGCGAGGCGATTGAATCAGGAGAACTATATTAAGGCAGAAGCTGCCGTGCTTGGCACCCCCATATGCCTGGCCTGACAAACAGCCTGTTTGTTTGGTGGAGCAGTACTGCGGGTGGATCAGAGTACGAGGCAGTGTGGGTACGGCTACAGAGAGGCGTGTGGTTGTGAGTTCCATTTTGGTCTCTATGGCGCAGCAAGACCCAGCTCATTTATAGAGCAGGTTTAAAACGACTCGAGGAGGCCTTGAGGAAACAGGAATTAATTACTGGGTTCAGTCCGAAGAAGGCCCCTCATTGTTGCACTGTTGACCCATCTGTTAAAAACAGCCAAGATTAGATTAAGATACAGGATGGGAGATTCATAATATTTATGACTCTCGGACAGACTAGCTTCCTGGTTGGTCGCGGTAACATACCTCATCCAGCATGTCTCCGATTTTTTCCCCCAGTTTCTTTAATACCCCATCTGTGGAAGTCAAGGCCTCGGGTGCTTTCTGCTAACAGTAGCTGGAGCACGTGCTGCGTGAGCACGGTGCGCAATTGCTTTATTATTGCACTATTTTGCTGTTGTCATGAGGCAGTGTTGGTCTTGGCGCTGTTAAGCGCAATACGTCACTGTCCAGATCCAGCTCACACCTCCAGCACTGCTCGGAGAATTGCTGAGTCCAGAATGTGGCGAGGAGTTTAATGGCCTCACTCGAAGCCAAGAATGGAAAGTCAGATGTGCTAGTTTATTGAACTCACACCATCCAATTTGTTTTCTGATCTCGGGCGGCGAGGCAAAAACACGACCTTTGCTCTCTAAGAGAGTTACAAGACAAGACAGATAAACATTTAGACAGCCCAAATAGATGCGGCCATGGCCCGTGTTTGGACTGCATATTTATTTCAGTGCCCTCAGACTTGTACATACAAGGCAGAGAGATTGCTTTATGTTTTGTGGTTTTTCACTGTCTTCCAGGGGACAGCAATTCAGACTTCTTAACCCCTTTGACATTGTTTGTTTTTGTTTCACGCAGCTATTTCTCCCGCTCCGGGAAGTCCATGAATGCAACCACACAGGCAGACGTTGTGTATACTTTTAAACATCTCCATGTGGCTACTTAATTTTATCTCGGGGAATTCTGGGGAACTCTTATTTGTACAGGTCTGCGGTTAGAATAGTGTTCAGTGCACACGAAGGCAACCCAGCATCTTTTTTTCTCTCGCTGCCTTAGATAATTCACAGACACCTGAGTGTATGCGAGCTTCTCTCTGTGTTCACTTCTTGCAAATATCTGTTTGGAGATGCACTGTCATCTTGTTTTTGTTTTCCACATGGTTGGAGTCGCGGTTTTTAATATATGTCTCTACCCCGGGAGTGCTTTTGGTCGAGGGCCAGGGACCTATCGGCGAGAGACTGAGCAGAACCCGTTGTGTGGCTGTATGTCCGGCCTGGTTACCATGGTGACGGGCAAGGTGATGGAATCCAGAGAGATTGGGGAGAGCTGACTCTGAGCTAGAGTTCAATGTGGGGAGAGAGAGAGAGAGAGAGAGAGAGAGAGAGAGAGAGAGAGAACTGGGTTGTGCAAGGAATTGAATGGAAAAGCTCAGTCCCGGTTCAACTTATAATCAACGTGGCTGCCATCCTGTCGTAGCCAACTGTCACCATGATTGTCCATAATAGAGCAGGCTTGGCCAAGTAGATGGAGGGAGTTGAGGGAGTGGGACATTGATAGATTAAAGACCCGGGCTAAGTTACTTTACTTTGGATGTTTTTTGTGAGGCTTGTTTTTTTTCTTGCCTGCCGCTCACAGTCTGAGCCTGTGGAATGTGAATTCTCAGCCTCCTCCTCAGGAGGAGCTGTCCAATGCCCTGGTGGCTCTAACACACTCACATACACCCACACACTCGTTCCTCCTTAGCCTATGGTCTATGAATCAGATGCACTTGGCATTGGCTGCCAATCAGACCAGAGTCTCAGCAGAACCCCCTCTGGGTCTTGCACAATCTCTGTCTCTCTTGCATTCCTGGTCTCCATCCGAATTACCTCCCCTCCGCGCCCATTGCCCCTCCAGGGCTCCGGTGGAGCTGTGAACTCAGCTGGAAGGGCAGCTTGGCTTCTCCCAACAATGCAGTGGGCGTAGTTTCCCCGGCGTGCCTTGCAGCAGGCCCGGCTGCGGCCTTGCGCAGAGGCAGCGCCCTGAGATCCGTTTCCAGTGTCCGAGACAGTCCCTTTGAGTTTTGGCTCTGTTTTTAATCCCTGTTGTTGAAAACCTTGGGAAACAACTCGCTTACCTCTCCACTCCCGTCTCACGCTCCCACCCCCAGGCCCCCTTTCCCAGGCAAACAAGACGCTGCAGAACAAACTCCAATTAAGAGGGTTCTTCTGTACTGTACTGAGACTCAGCCCCTCCCTCCCAGCACCGGCTCACCAGGCGATCCCCGCCGAGTGTTTGTGTCCGAGGCCAAGCAGCCTGGGGCGGGAATTAGCACCGTCTCCCAGGTCTGGGGCCTGGCACTCAGGGAAAGAAGGCGGGGGCCAACGGGTCAGGGCTGGGAATCTTCTCAGTCGGGTAGGCAATGTTGTGTGTCCTTGGTAAACAACACATTGTTGGACGTGTCTGATTCCAGGGGCCTCTGTTCGCATTCTTCTTTCTGATATTATGCACCCTCTTCCCTCTGTCCGTTTATCCTTTTCTACAAACTTGGGCTGCATTGCCCTGTAATCAACTTGCCCCAGCTCAACCTCACCTCTCAGGAGATGTGATTTCCAGTTAGCACAGAGGTTGGGTTTTTTTTGCTCTTTTTTTTTGCCACAGTGCTAGTCTCCTCCAGAACTGCCACTACCTAGACAGTGCTGATGGAGAGCAGTGGAAGACTACCCGTAGTGTGTCGTTTCAAAGGGAAAACTGTCATTCCAATCCGCTTGCGCAGCGGCTGACTCCTCCATTCTGATTTCCTCCTTCACTGCCATTAAAACAAAGATGAAATCCTCTCTGTTCCCACTCGCTGCAAACATTCATGGTGCGCTATATGTCGCCCCCTCTCACTTTCTCTGTTTCTCAGACATGCATATCTCTATCTCTTGTTTTTTTTTTTTTATAAAGTCTCTCTGTACTCTTTAATCAGAGCATAGCTGCTCAGTAGAGGCCCAGCATTTCCATTCATTAGTCTCCTCTGCATGGCCTGGGGCAACCTTCATTCCTCAAACTTCAACCAATAGTAGCCAATTACAGGCCCATTCCGGCCCGGCGGTGGTGCAGGGCCCCGCTGCATGTCTCTCTCTCTTTCTCTTTCTCTCTCTGATTGTGCATTAAGTCACTAAGTTGTACCATCAGCAGGCTGGGAGGATTACAAGCACGGTTCACACAGTATCGGTTTGTCTCTGTCAAGCATTAGCAGGGGAAATGAGCTGAGGTTTGGCAACTATTCACCTTCTGATGAATCCCCTCTTTTTGTACAGCTGCCCCAACCCTCCCCCCATCAACTATTCTTCTCCTCAGTCTCAC
Source organism: Brachyalestes nurse (assembly GCA_037974405.1). Classification (NCBI taxonomy): domain Eukaryota; kingdom Metazoa; phylum Chordata; class Actinopteri; order Characiformes; family Alestidae; genus Brachyalestes; species Brachyalestes nurse. The sequence continues at coordinate 16,633,489 of JBBPCY010000019.1, forward strand.
TTGTCATTCTTAGCTCACGTCCACTGGTTTTATGTCTTTTCTGTATTTTTGTAATGCTACTTTTTAAGTGACCTTTTGCTTTTTCAGTTCTTATTTGGCCATTCTCGCTCTCTCTTTCTCTCTCTCTCTCTCCTTTCTTTCTCCGTCTCTCTCTCCCTCTGTGAGGAATGTGTGTGTGTGTAGGAGCTGTCAGCGGCTCTGAAGGCAAGTGCAGACAAGTTCAGGGTATAGCATAAGAGTCAGCTTCGGCACACAGGTCAGATCAGACCATCAAAGCGCTTCATTTTCTCTTTGTATGTCTTTCTTTCTTATTCTTCCCTATTAAGTTCTCTCATGTTTGAGTTTGTGTGCCTCACTTGTATGTAGTAGGAAGCTACGATTTGGAGATTTTCAATACCAGGCATTCAGGCCTGTTTCATTTTAGAATGCCCTGGCCTTCCAATCCTTTCTACCTGAAAGACTCGATTAGCCTTTCTTTCTCTCTCTCTTTCTCTCCCTCTGTCTCTCCCTCTCTCTCTGTCTCTACACCCCCACCTCCATGTCTCTTTCTTGCCCTGCCCTGCAGGGTCTTTGATGCTTTCTGCAGTTGCCTTTGTCCATGTTTACCCAATATGACAGGGATCTGGGCCTGAGGCAGATGGCTCTTGAAGCGTTTCCTGTGGCGAGGGGTGCCTCTTTCTTTTCTAGAGGGGTGCAGGTGCCGTACCCCCCACCCAACCCCAGGGGCCTGTTGGAAGCCTGTTTATTTTCTTTGGTGTCACCCTGGCAGGAGCCTTCACTCCTCCAGAAATGCTCATCTTGCTGCAACAGTGTCCTCACTTACAGGGCCTCAAGTATGTTATTTTAGCAGCTCAGGGATGTGTGCAGGCAGTGAAACTTCCATCTTTTGCTCTTCTTGTTGACGACACTTGGCGTGGTTCGTCTTACCCTGAGGGCACCACAGTAAGAGCTGCAGTAGTTCTTTTTAAAGTATTACTTGTAATTTTTCTCCAATTTTCCTTTATGAATATTTAATAAGATGGAGTAAATCATAGTTAGAGCAGATGTATTTTCTTTATTCTTGTTTCTCCAGTATCTCTGCTTAAAACACCTGCCAGGGCTCATGCCTTGTAGTCAATTATTGCATTATATAAAGCCTCTCACTCTAATTTAAGCAAGCATTATTGTTCAGTACACATGTATACATGAGCATTGAAGGAAGGAGACAGGGGACATTTTTGAGTCCTGGAGTCTGGTTTGTGTTTAACACTCCACAGGCCAGAAATCTGGCCCTGACGGTGGTTCAGACATGCAGACTATGAATTCTTATTCTGAATATCTGACCAAGCATCAGCTCCCCAAACCAACCTCTGGTCTTAAGTGTAATGAGCAAAACAGCAATTTAGCCCTCTAAATAATACACTGTTATGGGCATACAGCAGTCTTGGATTACAGTTTTCCTGGTTCCCACAGTGAGAGAAGGAATACTATCCACTGACAGGGGTTAGTGTGTCTTCGTACTGGAGGTGTTTCTGTAACAATGCAAGCACCGTGACTTCAGGCTTGACCGAAGTATCAATTAGGCGATATTTCTCTTTCTCTTTTCTGCAAAATCTATTTTAGACATTTTGAGTTAATGCTTGTGAATTTGTGTTGACAAAAAATTAAAAACACATTTTTGATAATTATTTTTGCCACAGTGAAGGGTGCAACCACTTATTGATTTATCAGTTTATCATCGATAATAGCCATAAAATCAATATAAAACAAAAGTGGAAATGATTGTTTTTTGTTCATTTATCTGCTCTCTGATCTGTGATCTGCAACACCAGTCCTGGCTTTACTTTGTTTGTACACAATATTGTGTATCCATGTGTGTGACGGTTTTTTTTTTATACTTCATATTGTTATCTGGCGTGAAATGGCCTTGGGCGTTATCGCTTCTTTCTGGCACGAATGGAAACTGTCCAAGGATTTACTATTTTATTGCTTTAAATAATTAAAATATCAATACATATTGATGACTCATGATGATTTTTTCCCAAAGTATCAATACCAGTATTCCCTGCTCTATTGTAAAATACTGTGCAGTCAGTAAAGCACTATTTAATTAATTTAATTTGCAATATGGAAGTATATTGGATATAGAATGGTATAGGTTCAAAGTAACCTTATACTAGTAGTTATTGGAATTTTTAGCTCCTTGAAATCAGTGTTGGCATCAGTGACACATTTTCATATCATGCAACCCCAACTGTAAATATTATACAACAATGTGTAGCACTTTCCACTTTTGCACTTTCTTTTGTACTCCCAGTACCCTAGTAGTCCCTTCATGTGACCTGTATAATGGAGATTGCCATCAGACAGCGGGAGACTTCCTAAGCTGGGTGTGTATCAGCACCCCAGAATCTCTCTCTCTCTCTCTCTCTCTCTCTCTCTCTCTCTCTCTCTCTCTCTCTCTCTCTCTCTCTCTCTCTCTCT
>JBBPCY010000019.1:16659622-16670044 GCA_037974405.1 Brachyalestes nurse
TGTACCCCATGACCACCCTATATCCTCAGTCCTCTCTCAGCTCTGTCTCTCCATTTCAGTGCCCCCCCCATCCTTCTATCTCCTGATGCAGATGTCATTTTTACAAAGAAATATTACGCTTTACTGACGCTGGCTGAAACTACAGGTTTAGAGAGTCTTACATAGAAAAAGCAACAATAGCATTGGAAAAATACTTGCTGTTTATAATCACATTATAAACATGTTTAAAGTTAATGTTGCCAGCACTAAAACGTAGCAGAGCTTAGGAGGACACCACACGCCGCAATGGGACATACGGACTGTGGGTGTTTTCACACAGTGAACTCAGATCGAACCGAACTGAGACACATCGGGAGGCGGTCTCGGTCCGGTTCGCTTTAAGTCACGGTTCGGTTGACTCCAGGTTCGCTTCAGCAGTTTTTGCCCTCTAGCCTTGCTGTAGGTAGGCTGTTGTACAGTCCCGGGAAACCATATATGTCTATGCGGGAAACAGACAAAGAAATAACCGAATAAATATGAATAAATGATTCAATTATAATAAAAATAAAAACCCAATCACTCAATCATTAAATAAATACATAAAGGGAACCTAGAGATTCTTGTCAAGATCAAGTGTTCTACAAAGTTGCTCAGCCTCAAAGCATTCTTGCTCTCCATCAGTTGAAAAAAAATAGTAGCACAGATATTTGTGGAAAATGTAGAAGTTTGGTGCAGCTTTTAACAAAAAAAAAAAAATTCCCAGTAATGGGGAACGTGAAGAGACAGCGGCGGCAGGTTGGATGAGGAGCTAAAGTGTGAACAGAAAAAGAACTGAGACCCATCTGAGCTGAAGTGGAGCAGAAAGAGAACCGAGTCCCCTTTCAGACGAACTCACACTGTGAGCAGAAAAAGAACTTTCTATTGATCCACTTTTTGGAGCACTTCTAAAGGACTGAGTTCGGGTTCGACTCAATGTGAAAACACACTTTGACGAGGGACTGGCATTACGCAGCCAGAACCCACTGTGGCTATAACAAAGCTATGAATCATTGCATTTCTCTGAGTAGTTTTTCTTTCTCCCTCTCCCTCTCTCTCTCTCTCTCTCTCGCTCTCTTTTCTGCTGTCATTCCCAGAGAGGAGTTCCTCTTCCCATAAAAACCCCTCCAAGGCCCCGTTTGTCTCAGTGCCTGAGAAAGCTCCGGAAGAAAAATCTGTCAACACGCACTATGGAGTCGTCATACATGACAGAGGTAAGCCCCTGTTACATGCCGTTGAAGATGAGTGAATCACAAATGGTCCGTGGGACTGCACTGACGGCCGCGCATGCTCGGAATAGTTATGATCTGGAATTGGCAGAACAGTGTGTGATCGTGATTGAGAGCAAATAAAATAAACAATTACTAGTTGGGCTTGTGTGTGTGTGTGTGTGTATATAGTTGGGCATGTGTGTGTGTACGAATCAAAATTTGTTTGGATATTAATACAGGCGTCACCTAATATATCATAATAGTCTTTTTTTTTCCACTAACCCTCTTTGGCTCTCTCCCTCTCTTTTTCTCTCTCTCTCTCTGTTTGCCTCTTTCTGTCGATGGCCCAGAGCCCGTTCAGTAAGTACATGCTCCACTCTGGCACGCAGTTTGTCTATATTGTGTGTGTTTCTGTTTATTTTCTCTTCCACTTTGTGTTCGTCCCTTTTTACGAGACGGATGGTCAGCTCTTTCCAGCTCACTTTCATTTCTGGTGCGGAAAACAAGGACAATCATGTTGCAGTTTTACAACATGAGGTTAATAGAACAAACCCATCTGAGACTGGTGTATGATTTCAGCACCACTTTTCAGGCTCTTAAGAAAGTAATAGCATTGCTGGAGGTATTTACAGGCTTTTGATGTTTGAAATGTGTTTTGTGTGCAGAGTTACCGGCCTAATAGGAATGCACAATATTAGCACCGCTATCGTTCAATAATTGTTTTAAAACGTATCGCAATGGGACAGAAAGTGTCTGTTCAGTTAAATTAATTCACAAGAGCAGAATATTTAGGTGACGCTGCACAAAACATCTGCATTTTACTCGTTTTGTTGCATTTGTAACCCTACAGGAATAAGTTAATGCTTATCCAGGCAGATCTAGTCATATGTTCTACACTTTATATGTGTTTATGCATCAGCGTCAGTTTTGGATACGTACAATATCTGATGACTCCAAAAAAATATCAGCAGCTCCTGGAAAGTGAACTTTTTCTCCCATTAGAGTTTAAAATACTGTTTCCTGTATTTTATAGGTGCTTTATTTGGGATTTTATTATAAAACTGCGGATAAAACCCAATACTAGACAATATTATCGATATATCCACTTAAGGATTTTGCAGTCAATTTTGTCAATTTGTCCTCTAGTTCCCGAGGCTCCGGATCGTCCTACTATCTCCATGGCGACAGAAAGTTCTGTGTATGTCACGTGGATCCCACGGGCCAACGGGGGTTCTCCAATCACAGCCTTCCGCGTGGAGTTCCGAAAGCAGGGCCGCAGCGCAGACTGGGTCATTGCTGACGACAACATCTCGCCCCTCAAGCTGTCTGTGGAAGTACGCAACCTAGAACCAGGTGAGGTTACACACGCAGTCATATGTTACTGTGTATCTACTAACCCTAACCCAGTTTTACTCTCTGTGTGTTACTGTGGTCAAATACTTCTATCCCTGCACCTTAGCATACATTCAGAAGCTTAGTGATGCTGAGAATTTAAAGAGCTTTTGAAATAAGACAGAAAAACTGATTTTCTTTAAAAATAATTAATTAAGTAAGTACCGTTGATGTTTCAAATCATATTTTTCACTCCCAAATCCATACAGTTCACTCATGGAAACTAAGCAACAAAACCAGCCCAAATTTGCATTCACAGTTTTGTGATGTCACTAAATACAGGAAGTCATTCACATATATTCGTTTATGAACTGTGTTTAACCGCAAGGGATAAAGAATAAGGGTTTGAAAACAGGCAAATGAATTGTTGCTGTGTTGGGTACATAAAACAACATAATAAGTGGTCTGCGGGGATATAATGGAAGCATATGAGCCCTTTAAATAAATGCTGCATTTTGTAAGAAAATGCAAATTGTCATTAGAGCAAGCTAAAAGTGACGAGATGTACTCCGTAATTTTATGCCATTATAATGAGTGTAATCACAATAAATGACACTGCAGCAGTTCAGTGACATTATGTTTCTTAAGAGGACTGTAAAGCATGTGAGTTTCACTTATAGTTAAGATGACATGCCATTGTTAAACTATGGCTAGTTTTACTACTCTGGCTGTGTGTTGTTATATTAATATTAGATAAAAAGCACCTAGTAGTTCCCTTATAAATACTTGACTATCAAAGCTACTCAGAACTCATGTCCTCAATGAAAACAAAGCAGTATTGCCTATAGAGACAAGGGTGTTGGAGAGAGACCAAAAAATGTGGTTGTTTTTCCCCCAGAGTGGCGACTTGACAAGTGGAAACCAACAGCAAACTTGTGGATGACAGATGTTTTTTTTTTCTCGATTGTTTAGTTCTACCAGTGAGAGTGTGGCAACTAAGATATTCATAGTCTTTCTTTAATCGTGGCTTTATGTAGCATATACCACAAAATTGCTTTCCACATTTGATGAATAGCACTTAATCCCGTGTGGATTTGGTAAGCTTACAGGTTTCTATCCACAGGTTCCACATACCGCTTCCGCGTCATTGCAATGAACAATTACGGTGAGAGCCCCCACAGTGCCACCTCCAGGCCGTACCAGGTAGCGATGACCAGCTCCCCCGTCTCCAACCGTCCGGTGGCTGGACCCCACATCTCCTCTACTGATGCCGTCAGTGACACGCAGATCATGGTGCGATGGACTGTAAGTACTACAGCACAGCAGATACACATAGTTGCTGTCAAGCTACAGATACTTCAGCGTCTCAGTTTAGGTTTGGAGAGTGCACTTAGTCAGGAATCTTGGATAATAGACTCCTCAAATACTTACTTGGAGATTTCAGTAAATGATGAATACTAGGTTAGGTGTTATCTACTTTGCACATGACTTTAGTTTGTGCATATTTAATAAAGGTACGGTAATGCTGTAAATGCACTGGAGCTCATAGAAGCCTCCCGGCTTGTGTAAGAAGCCACCGCTCCCATAGGTAAAAAATTTGGCTCAAAAAACAGAGTTTAGGTTTCCATCTGCCTCCAAAGGCGAAACCTCTCATGTCATCCCAGAGCTCTGACATGCACCAGGACAGAGTTTATTTTTGTTAGTTTTCACCTCCCTGCTTACTTCATTTGTGTGTTATCTCAGTATCAGGACGTGTGGTGTGTGAGCGTCGGTTTGCTTGTGCATGTGTTCACATTTTCTCCAGATGCTGTAGCAGGGTGGGTTTTAAAAACGGGGGGATATTCTATTTCCCATCAGCCCCTGAAAAGTTCCCCTGCGGCCTACGCTGCTAAAGCAGGCCTCTAATTGGTTGAGCCCACTGTGACCATTCTGTAAGGCTGCACGGGTGTGTGTGTGTGTGTGTGTGTGTGTGAGAGAGAGAGAGAGAGTTTGCAGAACATATTAGGAGGCCCTGTCCACATACGGCTGTATGGAGAGTAATAGAGTGGAAGCTATTTTTAGATTATGGCATGGGAGGAGAGCTTTAAATGAGTGGTGTGTGTGAGAGTGTAACGTTTGAAAGAGAGCAATGAGAGAAAAAAAATGAGATGTGGTTGGTTTCTCTTGATGTTTGGAAATAATAGCTATGGGCACACTGCCTGTGTGCTTGGTGATGTATTTTTTTTAAAGCGGAGCTACCAGTTTTCAGTACAGCAAGCATGCAGATCTGTGTTTTGGCATTTGCAGGGCTGTCCTCTGCCCCTGTTTTTGTTTTGTCTGTTTATTTCTCTTTCTCACCCTCTGTTTTGTCTTTCTGTCTTGCAGTACACCCCCTCCAGCAACAATAACACCCCAATCCAGGGATTCTACATCTACTACCGGCCCACGGACAGCGACAATGACAGCGACTATAAGAGAGACGTGGTGGAAGGTAAGAATGATCCAGGTCTGTTTGTTCATATTCATATGGGTCCATGGTTCATGCTGATCCAGGCTCCTTGCACTGTGAATCCAAGCTGCACGTGGATCCATGCACACTTCTGAGCCATTCTCCTTGTGGATTCATGATTCATGCTGATCCATGGTCAGTGTGAAGGCATGCTTTGTGTGGATTCATGTTGATTGCCAAGCCATACTGATCTTTGCTCCAAGTGAAACTATGATCCAATCTGATGCATTCACTACATCGATTATTCCCTTTTCCTGGAAACTATGCACTCATACTTACTGAAGAGTTAGGATGCTGGAAAAGGGAACGGGGGGTTGGGATGAGGGATGGTGGACCTATGGACTAGGTATGTGTTTATGTGTGTGTGTGAGTGTGTGTAATGGATATCTTGTGTGTGAGGAGGTGGACCGAGGGAAGCTCATTCTGCTGATTGATGTGCAGTGAGTCTGGAGCGTGGCGTAATGAGCCAGGCTAAAATGTGTTTTTAATAAATGGCTGCCTCTCTAATGGGCCCGAACTGAAACCCTACACTCTGAACAGCGAGAGGGGGCTTGTACAGCCGAGAGGAATGTTAACCGTGATCCCCAAACCTCCCCCACTTTTTTTAAGTTCTCTCTCTTTCCCTCTCCTACTCTCTCTCTCTGTCTTTTTCCCCCATGGTCTGATCCTCAGTCATATTCAGTTAGTCAGTCTCACAGGCCTTCAGCTGTACGGCTACCCGTGCTTTCGTATTCAGGCCTTATGTGCATACACAAGGGAAACTATTTACGCATGAAACACCGTGCCACAATCTTTGATTCTGTGTGTGTGTGTGTGTGTGTGTGTGTGTGCATGCTCACAGGGCTGCAGTGTGTTGTGAAGTCTGAGTGTGTGCAGTGCAGTGGGAATTACTGGAGCCAGGCCAGAACAAACATTAAGCTGCCATATAAGGAGTCTGTCTGGAGTAAAGCATGTGTCTGAAGCCTCATGAGAGAAAGAGAGAGAGGGAGGGGGAGGGACAGAGGGGGGGAGGGAGGGATGGAGGGAGAGAAACAAGAGTGAGGGGAGAGCAGAAGACGTGTGCTTCGGAGGGAACAACACATGCTTTGAGAGAGGTAGCCCCATGTAATTATACCACTCTAATCCCGCCCCCTTCCTCTCCATTCCCACAGGCATCAGACGCTGGCACATGATTGGTCAGCTCCAGCCCGAGACATCCTATGACATCAAGATGCAGTGCTTCAATGACGCAGGAGAGAGCGAATACAGTAACGTGATGATCTGCGAAACCAAAGGTGAGAGAGAATGAGCGGCGACGGAGGCAGCGACAGAGACGCCGAGGCCGCGCTGTTACGGGAATGCTATACTTAAGTCGAAGACAGGAGGCTATAAAAGTCGATGCTGTAATTACAGACCTGAACACAGCGATGGTTTTATTAGAGTCAGAGACAATGGCACACATTGTGCTGCTTCGCCTTTACCTCATGTACAAAGCACTGCTATTAATACAGGCCTGGCAAAATCAAAACAAGACCCGAAGCACAGGATTGCCAGTTGTTAACACGTAGCCGTGAGAAGAAAGCCAAACAGATGTTTACTGAAAAAGTGTTTGCACGTCATTGTTTCGTTTCACAGCATTTACAATCATATTTATAACCCCCTTTGACCCCCATCTCTCTCTCTCTCTCTCTCTATCGTAGCCCGCCAGCCTCCAGGTGTTCCGAGCCATCGGCCCATCACCCCGCCGGGAGTGTACCCGCCCGACCCGCCCAGCTCTGCGGGTGGTCTGCTGTATCTGATCGTGGGCTGTGTGCTGGGCGTCATGGTGCTCATCCTGCTCGTCTTCATCATCATGTGCCTGTGGCGAAACCGCCAGCAGCACAACATGCACAGTGAGTCCAAATCCAGATCTGTGGAGAAATCCACTACCCCACGTTATCCTGCAGGAGTACGATAACATGTGGTGGTGGATTTCTGCACAGATCTGGATTTGGACTCACTATGCATGTTGTGCTACCACTACCACTCCAGCAGGCCTAGTGAGGCCCTTTGAAGCTTCTCCCTCTCCCTCCCTCTCCCTCTCCCTCCCTCTCTCTTTCTCTCTCACTCTCTCATTGAATGGGGTTGAGTAACTGAGTAAACAGTGTGGGCTGTGTGTATGTGTGTGAGAGAGCGTATGAGGTGGTGGCTGTGTGTGTATGTGTGTGTGGGTGTGTGTAAAATTAGCCTACATATTCCACCCAGAGCAACAGGGTGCATTCAGGCCATGTGGTGGATTCTGATGCCGCAGCTCGTGAGTTCGTAAGGTTATGTGTTAGTTGATCAGGACCAGAAATGCTGAGATGTTTTGGTGGGAAGTTTTAGCAAAATTCTCTCTCTGTCTATTTGTCTCCAGAGTATGACCCTCCTGGGTACCTGTACCAGCCCACCGAAATGAACGGCCACGTTCTGGAGTACACGACCCTGCCAGGCTCCAGCCGGGTCAACGGCAGCGTTCATGCTGGCTACGGCCATGGTGGCCCCGTCATGCCCCAGGGTTGCCATCACCACCATCACAAACTCCCCAATGGCATGACACTGCTCAATGGCTCTGGGCCCCTCTACCCTGCAGGACACCCCCACAGCCATGACACCCCACTGCCCCACAGCACCATGGACTATGAGCACTCACACCTCCACCACATCCACAATGTGAGTGTATAGAGAGACTGTAACCACTGTCTTCAAGCTTATGAGTATGGGTGCTCAGAGTTTGAAAGCTTGACCAATCTGATTTTTTTTCCACCAATACTGTTTTGAGGAGTTGAAAATTACAAGCATGGGTATTGGCCAGTACAGTTGTTCATAGTCAAACATGAACCTTCAGCTGATTTTGTTAAACGGCGCTTTACAGACTGATCTGATTTTCACTTGTCGGCTAGAAATGATCAGCTTTGATTGTTAGTTAGTTCTCAATGAGTTCATTTTATAAACAGTACAAGGCACCACATTCATTGTCATCTCCTGTAACTGGTTACTGTTACAAATAACATCTCACTCCTGTATGTTTTTTCATTTAAAGTTCAAATCTTTGGAAGCGCTTTGTGTAAGATGGTTTGGTTTTATAGGCTAAATGACTTATGGGGCCTAATGTATGTTCAGTATTGTGTCCTGTCAGGTGTGAACTGTAATTTCAGAGTGAAGGTAGCTTGTGGGTTAATCCTGTTTCTGCCTGGCAGGGGGGAGGAAGGTACACGGCTCTACCCCAGACAGACTCTTCAGACTGCATGAACTGCCAGAACTTCTGTAACAACAACAGGTGAGTTGTAAATGAAAGATGCTTCCAATCTGGAAACCCGTCATCTGGTCTGAGCCTAGAGTCATCTGATCCAGACACGTGCACACACACACACACAAACACACACACACATTCTCGCTACGCCGCGCGGCCATCAGTGAAAGTTGTTTATGTATTCTAGTGTGTCCGGCACTAACAGTTTATTCGGAGTGCAGCCAGTGGGGCTCTCGTAATGAGAACAGTGCTTTGGGCCAGCGGGGGGGCAGGGGTGAATGAAACTGATACGAGTGTAAGTCATTCAGAATTTACTCAGTGTGCGCGTGTACATTAATCTCCTTCCTAGTTTATTTACCATTGTTTGTGTGTGTATATTTATATCTTGAGGCTCTGTTTGTTTTTGTGTTTACACTTGTGTCAGTGAGAAGGCAGCTGCCGCTTCATCTTACCAGCCAGCATAGAGGAACAGACCCGTTCTCCGATAAAAAGCCCACAGGAGCCTAATCAGAGCCGGGGCTCATAGGATTAGAACAGTGATCTCTGATAGGATCTGTATATATAAATACAAACGCTTAGCGTGCTGTGCTAACCAGACCAGGCTCATTGACAAACAGTGCTGGAAAGATTTCTCGCAGCGAATGAAGAAGAGAGACGATAAATGGGAAGGCAGGCTGGAAAACACTCGGGTATTCTTATAATAGTCTCAACTGCACGGGTGCATTTAGAAAAACAGACTTCCTCAGCATGCAGAGGCTGCAACTGCAAATCCAGTCGCTGGTGCTGCTCATTACACAAACACACCCACTAGTGATGCCAAGTCAGCATTCCAGTTACAGCCAGCAACAGTGGTGGAAACCAACCACCAACACAATCAGATACCCAGATTATAAAGAAGATAGCCAAAGAAACTCTTAGCTTTTACTGAACACACACACACACACACACACATTGTGGATGGCCTCTATCAGTAAAAGTGTGAAAGCTGGCTTGGCCAAGTGCTCGTTAGTGCTCTCTGGCAGCTCTGAGTGGGAAGAATTGACGTTTTGGCAAGAGAACAGCAGTTAAGAGCCATAGGGTGTACATTATTCAGACAAGTGTATTTGGAGAAAGTTTTAGCGTGTTTGGTCAATGTGCCATGTTGAGAGCCTCAGGGAAGGAGAGTCTAGAACCGCTCTCCTACTCGGTGGCCGCTCTTCCCATGCTCCCCTTACGCCGTCTGATCCACACGTGTGTTTTTTCGTCCAGGTGCTACACGAAAGCCAACGGCAATTTCTCTGGCGGCACTCTTCCCCTAATGCACCGTGTGGCACCGTGCCAGCTTGACGGCCTTGAGATGGTACCCCTGAACCACGGCTCTCCCCGCTGCCGTGGCGACGACAGCCCGCAGCTCCACAGGAACAGCGAGCAGGAGGAGGTCGCCGTGGAGACAGAGGAGGACACTGCCCTGACCCTGACCCACAATCTCTCCCATGTGCCAGTGGATGTGGAGCCAGGCGCTGATCTGAGGAGAGGTGAGCTAGAAGCCCGGAGATGTGCTCAGACTCCCAGCACTGTTTATTAAACAAGATTTTATTAGAGCCTCCTTTTACCTTTTTTAAAGGAATAATTTTTTACTAGTAAAACTGTCACAGTGCATCCAGCACTGCTTCTTTAACGTAGTGATAGAAAACACAGACGCTTCAGTTCCAGGGCATGTCCAAGATTACAGTTCTGTGCATAATACCAGTTTTTTCGGGGGCGAAAATGTCAGTAACTAATAACATCCAATGATATTTTATATTTGTTTTATATGAATTTTTTTTACTCCAGTACTTTTACTTAAATCATGCTTTGCTGACTTTACTGACTGGTGCTTTACTGACGGGTTCACTTTTGAAATTAAACTCATTGTTAAATAATACACATTATTATATAAATTCTAATTCATAACATCAGTAGGTTATTTATATATGTATAGATACACTACCAGTCAAAAGTTTGGACACACCTTCTCATTCAGCGATTTCCTTTGTTTTTATTATCGGCTACATTGTAGATTAATACTGTAAACATCACCTATTGCTCTGATGACAGCTTTGCACACTCTTGGCATTTTTTCAATCAGATTCATGAGGAATGGACCT
>JBBPCY010000019.1:16695516-16720422 GCA_037974405.1 Brachyalestes nurse
GGATGTTGAAGCTCTACTTGGAACCATGTTAAGATCCAACCATGCAAAATATGAATTGTTGCCATTTTTCAAGTGGTAAACAGGACATTCCTACTAAAATCCCTACAGGGATCCTTACTAAAATCAGTAGTGGCAATGAAACCCCTTTTGTCAGTGCAGCCCTACAACAGGTAAGTAAACAACCAGGTATTGATCTAAAGCAACACTGTGCTTACCACCCTGCTTCAGGAGCGCCAGTCGAAAGGGAAAAAAGCAAGCTGAAAAACAATTTGTGCTGTGGTGACACAGTGTTGCCATGGACTATGCAAACCTGTTGAAAGTGTCGTCTGATATTCACAAGCAGGTAAAAGATGCCCTGCTGGAACCAAATTCATCTCCACTTCACTGGATCAAGTCACATGACTGGGTGGTCGTGAAGGACGTCAGAAGGAAGGCCTAGGACTGGTGGAACAGCCCCTTCCAGACGCTGTTGGTGACTTCTATTGCCGTCAGTGTTGCAGAAAGAGCCACATGGAGTCATAGATGGGGAGATGTAAGGTTTTCTAGTAAACCCCCAAGTCCCAGTGTGGCAGGCGAAGGACATCAAGTAGCACACCAAGCCCCAGACACTGGAAAAAGTGTGAGATGTCCCACCATTACAGTGGCCACACCCTTTGAAACCCTGGGGGACACCACTTCAAGGAATTGTTTTTTCCCCATTTTCTTTGAGGAAGCAGTACTGTGACACTGAATAAGACAAAAGTTTTGGCGGATGTTTCTACATGTGTCTTTTTGCTTTACTGTTTTGTGAGATTATAATAATCAAAAGGGAGGAAAAGTAATGGGGGATAACCATGTGTGTGTGTGTGTGTGTGCACAATTAACTATTGTTATCTCTGTTCTGCAGGAAAGGATGATTCAAAATCCTTGTTAATGTACACCCTGTTCATCGAGATGAGGAAGATATGTTTTTGTAACTCATGTAAATACTTCTGTGTGAATATGCTTTACTGAGAGAGAAACCAGCTGAGCAGGAACAGTTCCCCAATGTCACTCTCCCTTTCAGCTGAAAGAATAAATTCTCTTTTTTCCTTTTCATACCATCGACTCTGTGTTCATCTTAAAATTGATGAATTGCCTCCACAGTTTTTCTTGCTATCCATCTCTTTACTTGCTCTCTTGCTCTCTTTACACTATTTTGTTCTGTTTGTAATCTTTTGTTGTACTTATGTAGTATTGCGGTGTTCTAGTAATTGTTCTTATGTTGCACCATGATCCTGGAGGAACTTTGTTTCATTTAACTACAGTATTTGCTCACCTGCCTTTACATGCATATGAGATTAAGTGACATCCCATTCTTAATCCATAGGGTTAAATATGACGTCGGCCCACCCTTTGCAGCTATAACAGCTTCAACTCTTCTGGGCAAGCTCTCCTCAAGGTTTAGGTTTAGTGTGTTTATGGGAATTTGTGACCATTCTTCCAGAAACACATTTGTGAGGTCAGACACTGATGTTGGACGAGAAGGCCTGGCTCGCAGTCTCTGCTCTAATTAATCCCAAAGGTGTTCTGTCGGGCAGGTCAGTCAAGTACACAGTCTTGTTGGAACAGGAAGGGGCCGTCCCCAAACTGTTTCCACAAAGCTGGGAGCATGAAACTGTCCAAAATCTCTTGGTATGCTGAAGCATTCAGAATTCCTTTCTGCTGACCACACTCCATCAGTTTACATGGCCTACCTCTTTGTAACTGAGTCGCTGTCATTCCCAATTGCTTCCATTTTGTTGTAATACCACTGACAGTTGACTGTGGAATATTTATTAGTGAGGAAATTTCACGACTGGACTTACAGGTGGCATCCTATCACTGTACCACGCTGGAATTCACTGAGCTCATTCTTTCACAAATGTTTATAGAAGCGGTCTGCATGCTTGAAGTCATACACCTGTGGCCATGGAAGCGATTGGAACACCTGAATTTAATTATCTCAATGGGTGAGTGAGTACTTTTGGCAGTATAATGTATGTACTGTGTATATGGCTGAAATAACAATAAACCTATTTGACTTGACTTGAGTTGATTTGGTCCTCTGCTACCCTCCGCTGTCTGTAGTATGTCTAGCAGTCTGCTTAATTCTAGGCTGGGTTGTTAGTCCTGGAAAAGACTGGCCACTTTTCTTATTTCATTTTATACAATTAATCCTTTGCATGTCTTACATTTTCCGTGTTACATAAGTAAATTTGCCCAGGCTTAGAGATTTTCATGGCTGTGTGATTAATTTTAATCACCTGTTACCACTTGTTTATTTAATACCCATTTTATTTATTTATTTAGTTCAGATGATTAGATGTTAACTCTTTATCACTTGTATCTGTGCCGCAAGACTGTCAGCAGAGGTTTTTAAAGAAAAAACAGCCTGTTGTGCAATAATACATTTTTAGATAATTTTGCACAGTTTATGATAGAAAGGTCATAGTCTCATAAAACCACACCAGGCTCTGGATCTTTAGTGTTCTTCAGGAATGCTGTGGAATGACTGGATTAGAGGTTCTCTATATGATGAATAATCCTGATCATATTATGTCTGTATGTAGAACAATTAAAGGTGAGAGTTTCTGAGCGAGAGAGAGTTTACAGTGGAGGGTACAAGATGTTCTGTGTTTTTTCACTCACAGTGACTGGGTGACACTGAGTATTAATATTTGTGTTTTTGAGCTGAACACAAAATTAAAATGTATGAACCTGCAGCACTGTGACATCATGCCTTTTACAGAACAAGTAGGCTTCAAACAACAGCAGGAAGAAGATTGTTTAAATATAACATTATAAAAACATAAATGGCAGTATAATTGGCAATATAATAGGCCGAGACCATTCCAATATTAATGGCACCCACATGATAAATAAGAGCTTTACCATACCAGAATCAGATCAATAATCAGAACAGTTCAATTCTAGTAGGATTACAAGGGAATTACACTCTGATCTGTTATAGAAAGAGGACTTTCCTAAGACAATCAAATCTGTTTGGTGACCACCCTGGCTTGAGAGTTCAGGGCAGGAGAGACGGAGCTGCTGAGGTGGCTGGGGGCTCTGAAGCCAGTCCCGGCTGAAGGTGCTGGCGCACTCAGTCTTAGCGCTCCCGCAACTGGAGGATAGAAGGACACTTCTGTTACGTCCTCTAGAGAGGATGGTAGTTCATAAGGGCCCATCTGGTTCCTCTCCTCGCTAAAGCTTTGGAAGAAGGCTGCCATGAGGGCTGCTGGGTTCCAGTTACTGTTAGCAGCTAAAGTGCAGATATCAACAGTATAGTTGGCCTCAGACTCTCTCCCTTGGAGGAGGCTGAGACAGGCGCCGCCCCCCACAGGTGGGGTTGTGAAAGACTCTCTGCTTTAGATCCATAAAACAAGCTACAGAGGCACAGAGGGGTAATCCACAGAGATAATCAAAGCAACCATAGCCCTCGTGGTAAATGGAGAGGGTTGCTGTTCAAGTGAGTGTTTGAGTGTTTCATGGCAGTTACGTTTAGGGCATTTAGCAGACACTTTTATCCAAAGCAACTTCCATTCCCTAACTATAGGGGGCAGTCACCCTGGAGCAATTTGGGGTTAAGGGTCTTGCTCAGGGACCCAATGGTGGTATGTTGAAGGTAGGATTCAAACTCATGCCCTCTTGATCCGGAGCCAAGTATCCTACCCACTGAGCTACCTCCACCCAGTTCTGTTAAAAATCTTGTTTAGGTATACTGTATGTTTTAAGCCTATTCTTGCTGTTAATGTATGTAAATTTTTGTGGTTATAGTAAACCTTCCACCTGCAGCTCTCAAGATGATAACTATTAGCTGTGTTGAGTTTACTTTGAAGAACTACAGCAATAGTTTATCTTTTGCACCAAGACAAGGAAATTTACTTAAAGAAATCTATTGCAGAGGATACTATAAAAATCAGATTTTTTTTAGGTAAACTCATAGAAAATTATTTTCTGAATTGGACTACTGTACACAACAGAGACAGAGAAGTAGAGAGAATTATGGCAGCCCTCCAGATAAGCCTTACTCCAGTTCCCGCTGAATTTTTGGAGTGTTCCGAGTCACCCTCCTGAGTCAAGCCTCTCCTGACCCATCCAGAAGGGTTCAGTAGAAACCAAAAGCCAGTTTCTGCACCATAAGGCCTCCGTCCCAGCTCAGCTCTCACGGGGCACCACACCCTACCCATACTCCTTTCCTCACAGGTAGTGGCTCCATGAGAGTGGGGCCTCCAGGCACCTGTGCATTTATTCCTTTTAGGAACTGTTCATTGGGGCTTAATGAGTCGATTTTTGTCTGGCCTGAGAGCGCTTTGCCTTTATGGGACTAATGGGGCCTAGGGGCTACATGCTTGATAAACAGGTGGAAGCAGATGGTTTCACTCTGAATGACCACAACTATAATAGGAACTGACTGAAAATGCAATGCAGAGACTACAAAATTAGTTTCAGTACAGACTAAATGAAATTTCCAGTCAGTAAACACTTAAATCAAGCAAAGCATTTTGAAATGGATAGATTTATATATTTTAAGCAACTTTTAGAGCAAATTAGAGACAAACACATAGCTTTAACTATGTATTAATGACTCTGAGAACCACTAAGGAATAAGTGTTTGTCCACCAGAGAGTGTATAAATACGCACAGAGCTGTTTTCTCCACCACACAGAGGTACTGGACCTTCACCGTGTGTCACATCTTCACTCTTATGAATGTAATTAATGAAGTCTTTATTACATTAAACCACTGGTGTAACCTCTAACAGATCACATTGACTTTTCTGTTAATAGGTGACTTCATGGAAGCTCATGGATTATTTTTCTAATGTGACATATTTATCTCTGGAAGGTCATGTAGAGCTGGAGAAGTACAGATATGTTTATTTTATAATCACTCTCTTAGTTTACATATTAATTGTTTGTTGTAATGCTGTTGTTATTTCTGTCATATTTACAAACAAATGTCTTCATGAGCCGATGTACATTTTCACCGCTGCTTTGCTCTGCAATTCACTTTTTGGAACAGCTGCTCTTTACCCTAAACTCCTGAGTGATTTTCTGTCTGAAAAACAACTTGTCTCTCGTGGAGCTTGTATTTTTCAGGGCTTTTGCCTCTACACTTATGGGGCTTCAGAGTTCACCCTTTTATCAGCGATGGCCTACGACAGATATGTGTCCATATGTAAACCTTTACAGTACGCAGATCTTGTAAAAATGCCAACGGTCAGGAAGCTCTTGTTTTTCTGTTGGTTTGTGCCGTCTTTTGAAATTGGTATTGCAGCGATTACTACGACCCACTACAGACTATGTACATTTAAATTAAACAGAATATACTGTAATAATTATGCAGTTGTTAAATTAAGCTGTGGAGACACATCTGTAAGTAACATATATGGACTGTTTCTGTTAGTAATTGCTGTGCTTCCTCCAGTGATCTTTATAATCTTCTCCTATATCAGAATACTTGAGGTTTGTTTAAGGAACTCTAAAGAATTCAGAAGAAAAGCTCTACAGACCTGCTTCCCTCACCTCTTCATCTTCGTCAGTTTATCTGTTACCTCATGTTTTGAAATGATCAATAGCAGGTTAGAAGGAAATGCCCCTCATATTTTGGCCATGATATTGTCTGTTGAAAATTCTGTCATTCCTCCTTTAATTCATCCTATTATTTATGGATTAAAATTGCAGGAGATCTGGAACAGGATCAAGCGAATAATTTGGAGACTTTTTGAAAGATATTTTTGGACTGACACTCTAAATAAACTGTGTGTTATGAGATTTAACACACTCCTCGGGTTAGGTTGAGGGCTGTTTGCAATTGCTCCTAAGATCTGGATCACTCAACTACACCTTTTATCTTCCAGTTTACAGTTTATGTTTTCAATACATTATATTAAAATCGTTGTGATCATTTAAATTAATGTTGAATTGGATAAAATACACAAACATGAAGTTTCCACAACACTGAAAATACAATAATCTCATAGACACATTCACCTCAAACACTTAATCAGTTTATCCCTGGTTATGAAGATGAGGTTTAAGGTTCAACATGTTTAGTATTTCTTTAGTTTTGACTAACATTTAATGTTAGTT
This sequence comes from Brachyalestes nurse, assembly GCA_037974405.1. NCBI lineage: Eukaryota > Metazoa > Chordata > Actinopteri > Characiformes > Alestidae > Brachyalestes > Brachyalestes nurse. The sequence continues at coordinate 16,701,612 of JBBPCY010000019.1, forward strand.
AATAGACAAATGTTCTGCCATGTCCTTACTGCTGTTTATTTACATTTTTATTTATTCTGTAAAAAGCCCTGTGGTGGGTCCCTGCTTCGCGCCCACTGACCCCAGGATAGGCTCCAGGTACCTGCGACCCTAGTAAGGATTAAGTAGGTACACAAAGTGAATGAATGAATTAATTAATGATATTCTGTAAAGAACTTGATGTCACAGTGTGGAATAATGCCATGTTTAATTCAGCTTGAAAATACACAAATACACTAATATTACAGTTTTTTTTCTGATTGCTTAAACACTAAAAGAAAAAGTCACCCACATTTGACATAACTTTACACTCAGTGAGCAAAACATCGGCCCAGATTAAGCACATTGTCAGCTTCACACTTCTTGCAAAACTCAACACACAGTGATTTGCATTTTGTCAACAGCGTAGGTGAAGAACATCTCCTCTTTTTACAGTAAACTGGCAGCTTACAGTATATACTGCATCAGACCTTTCTGATCTCCATCATGTGATATTTTACTGTATAGTCCTCCACCACCATGCCACAATAGGTCCTTACAGTACAGCTCTCAATCTGGCAGTTTTACACCAACTCAGTATTGTTATTGCTGCGAATCAAATTGATGATATGTGATAGGTTTCATGATCATGCACGTCACAATGCCCCCATTCTCCGGAATTAGGGCCAGAGCACAAGAAGACATCCATGAGTACTTTCTTGTTCTTTATTTTCAAAAATACAAAATAAATGGACACAAGGACCCAATCTGAAACTTAAACAAAGCACAGCCTACGACAAACAAAGGATGGCGGTTGACGGACACCTTAGGTTGGTCACCAACACAAATAAATACTACACCTAATTCCAAATAAACCAATAAACAAACACAATCTCTTAACTACAACTCAAAACAGAAACCCCAGCCTGTCAGAACAAAAGTCCCAACTCAAAATACACAAAACCCCAACTCAAAATACACAAAACCCCAACTTAAACCCACAGCAGTCCCTGGAGGCCGCTAGGGGGATGTAACAGCACAATTTACTTGTCTTTATCTTCAACCATCCTCACTCATCCTAAACCCAATAGAAGAGTTTTTCTTGGCATAGTGGTGGAAGGTTTATGATATGTTCACCTCTCATTCAAGCAATGGAGGACGCGTGTTATCAGACTGATGTTGTATCTATTTTCAATTTGCATAGAAACGCCCCTCATTTGTCGAGACCCTGCCCACTAGATTAGTTGAAGATTTGCCATGTTGTCTGCTAGTTTTACGAGCACGGATAAGCCGAGCGCTACGGCTACAGGCAGAGGCAGATCGCTCATTAAGTGTTTTGTTGCTGCTGCAAAGAACAGCAAAAATCCCTCCACTTTCTCCCAGACAAAGAAAACAACTGCGTGACCGTAAACTGTTCTCCACCCACACCTGGGGACTGTTACCGGAGGGCTGATTAGCCCTCGGTTTAGTATTTAAGGCGTTCTGTCCTCAGATATGGCGTTGAGCATTAGTTACCATTAGTTAATGTAATGTACCTTTACCTGTTACTGTACTCAATTCAACTCGTGTTCTCTCCCTGTTATTCTTCTCTGGCCCGTGTGCCTGGTTTGTTTTGTATTGTTTCTGTCTGTGTGTTATATACTAATAAATCTCATCATGGAAGTCCGCGCCTGTGCCACCTTCTCTCCTTTCCAGTCTGGACCGGGCCCAGCCATGACAGGGGCTTGGCCAGCAACATCTTATTTGCATGTTTTGTATAGCCCATAGACCTATTATAACTTGTTTTTTTTAAATGCGAGTTTTGCATAATAGGTCCCCTTTTAAGTGAATTTCTAACTACACAGATGGTAGTTTGGAGTACATTATTACACATAGTAGTATATCAGTAATATTGACACAAGTAGTGATATTGCACATGTAAGACTATTGTACAAAAGTTATTGCACTTAATTAAATGATTCAGCTCCCACTTAGAAAACTTCACATGATATTGCACATGGTAAGACAACTGAAAGTCTCAGCACTGATACTATTATTTTACAAAGATATAGACAAGGCCAGTAAATGCTATTCTCTTTTTTTGTTTTAGGTGACCATGTCTCCATTTCAGTGCTCAGCTTGTTGAGATGTGCTCTGACCCTCTAGCACTGAGACTTCCCTTTCTCTTCTTATTCTGTACTTAGGTCTTGTCATTTATTTGGTCTTGCTCAGGGTACACCAATTTATTACAGAAAAACACATCCAACCATCGACCGGGTTGCAAGGCTCAAATCATTTAGGAGAACTCGCTCCCTTCAGACAAGTTCCCCTTTGCCTGCTCTTGTCGCACCTGTGGAGACCCATCCTGTGCTTCCTATGACCATTACACATTCCTTCTGCTAGACAATATCCTCATATGCAGCCAATTAATAGATGATAGAGTTGGATGTCTCAAGACCTATCTTTTACATGGTCTTGGTCTTGTCACAGTCTCGACAGTCTTTGGTCTTGGTCTTGTCTTGGTCTCGCTGTTTCGGATCGACATAGTGATCGGGAGATTTGGAGCCAACAGTATCCATGTGTATCACGCTTGAATAAATTAATGCTCAAAGTGTAGTTTTTGTTCGTTTTAATTTCCATTCTGCGACTGCAACCATACAAACAGGGCACGTTAGTTTGAGACATCCACAGGGGCAAGTGTCTTCAAGTGCGTTACCATACGTGAATATCGTCTGACGTAGCTAAATTGGCATTAACTGAAACAAACATACAGGACAACACATATTTACATATCCAGCTTAACTGTACAGAATTAATATGTGAACAATATACTCAATGCTGTTAAAGGGATTTACTATGAACTCAAACTAGTTTACCTCATACACACACACACAAGCAAATAGTAGGCTCCACTGCCTAATTCCACTGTTCTCCCACGGACCCTCGCACCTTTCCCCACTTCGCACAACTATGGAAATATTTCACCTGCTCTGTGTCTACAGTTCATTCTAGCTTTACAAATATGAAAATAACAGGCTCCTGTTCTCTCACATGCAACCACACAAATAGGGCATGTTAGTTTCAGACATCCAGGGATAAGCTACGCCAAGTACGTAACCATACGTAAATACTGTCTGACGTAGCAGGGAGTGTTAGTGGTGCGCCACCTAGTGGCGGGACCCTGCTCCTTTCCAATAAGTATTAGACTAGCAGGAGTTTACTAATACCTTCTATACTAAACATTCATTAAACACATGTAAACACAACAACTTTGAAAGAAATTAATGGGGTGGGGGTTCTTTTTTAAGTATTTCATCTGACTGTAGTAGTTTATCAATCTGTTACTTGTCCATAATGTCCGTGTTCTATTGTTCTTGCCCTACTGAACAACAGGCTTGATGTCATTGGCAGTGTGTTGTAATCACATGCCACTGCAGACATCAAGATGTCAGAATCTTTTAAGCACTTGTCCTTATTCTTATTAATGCACAATTTGATGTGCAGTTTGTATTGGTATGTAGTATTTGTAGTTTGCATTTGATTCATGTGACGTGTGTGCATGTCTTTATATTGTTTGAATATAGTATTTTACTTAAAATTGTGTTGTCTGACTAAATAAATGTGACCACTGACTTTTAAATAACATCTGCATTTCACGTTGTGTTGACTTTACAGGCCTAATCCATTTCAGGGAAGTTGATATCATACAGTGTACTATGGCTAGTACTACTACAATGGGATATAATGCAATTTCAAGTTTATAATTGTGTATTTTCAATTTGATCTACAAATTAAGTATAATTGAAAACAGTTACATATTTCCCATTCTTTAGACAGTTGCTGGAGGTGTTAGCTGTTTTGTCAGATGACTTTGGGACCAGTCAGTACCGTCATGTCAGTCCTCAACAGCACATAAAAGTTTTCAGTCTCGGTCTCGGTCTTGGTCTCGTCTCGACTTTGTCTTGGTCTTAGTCTTGGTCTTGTCTTGGTCTTAATACCCTCTGGTTTTGGTAGTGTCTTGGTCTTGGTTTAGGCGGTCTCGACTACAACTCAACTGGAAAGCCACTGGATCTGGTAGATAGATATAAATACGTAAGTATAAATATAGCATATAGCCCATAATTATTTTATAGAGGTTATTATGGCAGACAAACTTGGTTATCTGTCTAAGGCACAGTTAGTGTGATTGTGTTAGCACACTACTGTTCTTATTTTTCTTATTTTGTTTTATTTATTTATTTTTTTAAACATTGGAAAAGTTCCAATATCTGGTGTTGGAACAGTTCTGTGAATATCCGGTGTTGTGCACTTGCATATTTAGGATCGGTTGATCTGGGGCCTGTCAGGTCTTGGGTCTGACAGTGGGTGACCGCTAGGGGTCACCCTTGCTTAAGTTTGTTTATTGTTATGTTGATGCTTTTATTTTAAAACATTAGGTAGAACGAGTTGTATTAGTGTAGGTGTTTTGGATTTGCGTTAAGTGATTTGTGTTTGTTTATTGGTGGCTGGGTTTTGGGTTCTGTGGGTATAAATAGAGTGTTATGAGTTTAAGTTTTTGTCGGTTCACCCTCACAGTTGACTTGGTTGTGCTTATGTCCTTAGTTTGGTTTTGAGAAGGAGTATCGGCCCCTGTGCCAGGTTTGAGTTGAAGTCTTGTTTTGAATAAAGAGAACAATACAATGGAATCCTGCATTTGTGGCTACTGCTTGAGCGAGCACGACAAGGACGTGACAGATTGACCGACCAAACAAAACATGGAGCAGGCTGCTCCTTCACAGCCTGGCAGAGAGAGGAGCTCACCCCTGAGCAGAGCGGGCGCCTGATGGCTGAGTTTCTGCAGTGGATGGTGCAGGAGAGAGTGGGACACGGCCAAGGTCAGTCGGCTACTCGTCCGGAAAGGAGGTGGCAGATGAAGGCGTCCGCCTTGAGCCCCCCTCCATCGGAGCCGGAGAGTCCAGGACCGAGAGGCTACCGCTCCGTCCATGGCCGCCCACGCCAGCTCTGCCTCAGTGCCCTGGAAGACCCTGCCACCTCTGCCAGAGCCGCAACACCGTGTGGACATCCCCACTGCGCCGTCCGCCACGTCAGAGGGCGAGCTCGCCACCACACCAGAGAGTGGACTCACCGCCGAGCCAGAGAGCGGACACACCGCAGCGCCAGAGAGTGGACGCACCGCCGTTCCATTGGCAGCTCCAAAGTGAGACGGACTCGCGCCGTCCGCTGCAGAAACCACGCTCCTACAACCCATCCCAGCTCCCCGGAGAAACCCACCATCACGCCGGAGGGAGCCACCAACACCAGCACCCCGGCTTCACATGCCTTGGCCAGGTAGCTTAGCTGGGGTTAGCACGGGGGTTAATGCAGGCAGTGTGGTAGACCTATTGTAGGATTAGTGGAGCCCTTAAAGCCCATGATTGGCGGTCTTAAGGGCTTCGATCTCTTCGGCCCTTTAGAAGGGCCGTTAGAGTGGTTACCCGTGCCATTGCTGCCTATTAGCCATGTAGCTGAGCCTAATAGCCGAGCCTGTTAGCATGTTAGCAGAGCATTAGCCAGGTAGCCTCTATGGAGGGGCTTGAGGGGGCTAATGAGGAGCTAATTGAGGCTAGTGAGGGGCTTACGGAGGCTACAGAGGAGCTTATTGGGGCTACAGAAGGGCTAGGTAGCCCTAGCCAGGAGCTAACAGGGGTCAGCCAGGGGCTAGCCAGAGGCTAAACGGGGCTGGCCAGGGGCTTAGAGGCCCAACCGGGGAGGAGGGCCTCTGCCTGAATTTTTTTGGGGAGGGGTGTTACTGGGGTCGTTGTGAGCTCAGGGGGTACCCCAGGGCCAGGAAAGAGCCTTCGGAGAAGGGCTCCAACCCCAGGTACATCACCAGGTGACAGAGAGGGGGCTCTGTTCCCAGGTTTGTCGCCAGGCTTCAGAGAGGGGGCTCCGCCCCAGGTTCGTCGCCTCGCTCCAGGGAAGGGGCTCTGGCCCCAGGTTCGTCACCAGGCTTCAGAGAGGGGGCTCCGCCCCAGGTTCGTTGCCTGGCTCCAGAGAAGGGGCTCCGCACACAAGTGCATCGGCAGGCTCCAGAGAGGGGGCTCCGCCCTCAGGTTGGTACCGGGCTCCCTGCAGAGGGGCTCCCGGGAGGAGGCTCCGCCCCCAGGGACAATGCGGGGCTCTGCCCCCAGGGCCAGTGCAAGGCTCGGGAGAGGGGGCTCCGCCCCCAGGGACATTACCGGGCTCCCCGTTGAGGGGCTCCCGGGAGGAAGCCCCGCCTCTATGGATGTTAAGGGGCCCAAGACCGCTGTTTGTCTAAGTGTGGGGTTTTTATGTTTTCTGCTGGGACTTTTATTGTATAATTATGTTCATGTGTTTTTGGTTTGAAGTTAAGTGCTTGTGTTTGTTTATTGGTTCTTTTGGGGATTGGGTTTAGTATTTAGTTGTGGCTGTGACCGACCTTAGGTGTCGGTCAACCCTCACTATTGGCGTGTTTCTCAGTTTGTTTTGGAGGTTTTTTTAAATAAAGAAGAGAATGAACAGCATCAAAGCCTCTTGGTGTTTCTTTGCATGACCTGAGGTTGCGTTATGGGCAGCCCGACGTGACAGGGCCGAGTATTAAACATTTAAAACATTGACTGTTCTGTTCAAATTCGGTCTGTAATATGTATATATACACAGAGAGAGAGAGAGCAATGTCATTGAAAAGACATATGCCATCATTTGTTGTGGTTTACTTAAAAATTATCAGCCCGTGAATGCAGCTATGCGTTCAGCTGTCCTTACCCATAAATGGCTTGGTAAGAGACCACAAGTTCACACCCATCCCCAAGTGGTGCAGTGGTAGAATGCCGGGCACTGAATCAGAAGATTGCTGATTCAAATCTATGATGCAAACTTTTTTCTGCCCTTAAAACCATTGTTTGGGGGTCTCCAAACACTGGCTTTAAAGTACTTGGATGACGCACTTATGCAGAGTGATTTAAAATCAGTCCCCTGGAGGGTTAAGTGTCTTGCTCAAGGACACAATGTTGGAAAGTGGGGGGGGTGGGTTGAACCTGCAACTTTGTGGTCATCAGGGTCATAGGCAAGTGTTTTACCCACCAAACTACTAAAACCCACATAAAGCAACAATTCAATCAGCTTCACGTTCTTTTGCAGAAATGCATCTAGGCTTTACTTGGTATACCCTGTAAATATCAATGGAACTATAGCTACCTTCCTTAGTCGATTATAACTGTCACATAAAGGCTGTGCCATTCCATTTTGAAATGACTTTATTTTAATAAAAAACAAAGGAGGCACGAGGGCCAAAGCTCAATAATAAGAAAAGGAATCCGAACAAACACAACTCTGAGTAAACGTGAGGGTGGACTGACAAAGCTAAACTAAAACAGAAACAGCTTTATACAAAAGTCCAGAAACCAAAGACCAATGATAATACAAACATAATTATTCCTTAATCCCTGGCCGGCTGAAAACCCTTATACCCAGGGGTTGACATCATTATTTGCTGTAGTACTCTATTGAGTACCTACATTTATGAATTGGTACGCACCCAAATTCAAAATTTTTCACCTCACCGGTGAGGAACCATTACAAAGTGGTGGTACTTAGAGATCCAGTATGAAGTTACTCAAATTTGGTATGCATTTGTGCAGTGAAGACGGAAAACTGGTGCGCGTTTGTCATACCACATACACCAATTCTTGCTTGCGTACCGCTTCTGTCAATCCCTGCTTATACCTAAAGCGGACCAGAGATTAGATCACATAAAAGTCCCCATAATTCTAGTCCAGTGGCGGCTTCTAGCGGCCGCCGACCAGGAACATCACAATAACCAGTAATTTGAGGGCTATTGCAAAGACTGCCTTCATTTTGATTTGCTACAATATAATAATGACACTAACAAAGACATATCAAATTCCATTTAAAGTAAAGTTGGTGTTTATTGTCATTTCAAACATTTACTCAGCACACAGTGAAATGAAAACAGTACTCCAGGAACATAGTGCGACACAAAGAACGAGAACAGAAACACTTCATAAGTACAGACAGGACAGGACTACACAGAGTGCAAAGACAGAGAGTGCAAGAAAAAACAAGAGCTACAAAACCATATTACAGGACAGGTCAGCACACAGTGCAGCCAACAAATGCTTTAACAGTACTAGTGAGAGTGAATACAGTATTCTAACAGATACTGTTGTCTTGCAATTGAGTCACTAAATATGATGCGGTAAATACAATAATAAAATGGGGTAAATAAAAAGTATTAATTTGGCAAAACTAGCCAACATTAGTATCATCAGGAAAAAACTATGTACAGTGAATAATAAATAACTGAATGTCAGAAATAATGGTATTTACTGATAAACATCCTAATGTTCTGAATGTTCCTGTTCTGAAACAGTGATTGCTTATTTCATTTTGATCCCAGGATCATTTCTTCCCTTGAACTGGTTGCTCCAATTGCAGCTACATTCTTCCACACAGCTTATAGTGCCGTGTATTTATGCAGTATGAACATTTTATAATAAACGTCAGCTGGTTTGAGGTCGCTCATCATTGTTTTGCATCGTGCCTTTATTGTACTGAGACACAGACCTCCTGGATCACAATGACTCCAAACTGTTTTGGCTTCTGCGGGTAATAATGAGGCTTCAGATCTGATTCTTTACTTCCATGAAATTCTCTAATAACCGCATTGTTCCACAGAGACTCTGCTGTAATCTTCACGCTCCTTCTGCCTGCACCATGTCACTCTGTGTCTGCGTGTTATTGCAATTTTCTATATAAAAAACAAACACAGGGGAAGCTGGCCCTCCCTGGAGGACGCCTCCCTTCTAACAAGATTAATTAAATCTGTGAAAGACAAACAAGGCAGCACTCCTGCCACACCTCAAGCACCCGCGCAGGGATGCACACTTGTACGCACAAGCTCCGCCCTCACTCACCTAGGCCTAATTAATGGCGCTTCTTAATTACTCAAGTCATGGATTTTGTCTAATTAGATGTTTTTTCTTTCCAACTACCCACGTTTTGCCGTCCTTCTGAGTGCTCGCAGATCCTGATGCGTCTGCTGGACTCTTTCAGAGTCGTTCTGCTTCTGCCTGATGCAATTAACCTTTGGCTTTGAAAGAGTTGGACTCATTTCAGATTCTTTTCATATAATTTGAACGTGTTTCTTACACTTAACCACTTCCCTCCTGGCGCACATCCACTCCTTCTTTATGTCATCCTCTCGCACTCTCTCATCTTGTTATCCAACTCAGTCACTCTCTCTGAGGGTAAACCAATTTCCATTCTTGTTTTAGTCTTCAGATCCTTGCCAGTTTCCATGACAACACAGCTTTCTCTCTCTCCCTCTCTCTTTCTTTCTTTCCCCACACCTCAGGATCTTTTCATTCCCTGCTGCTTATTTTTCCTCTCCTCCTCTTCTCTTGACCTTCCTCCACTGTCTCGTTTTCTTTCTCTTCATGTCCTGTTAGGTTCCTCTCTCCCTCTCCCCAGCTCTCATCTTCGCTCCTAATTGATGTTGTGGCAGTCGTTGCGGAAAGTAATAGAGAGAGAGAACGGCGGAATATAGATCACAAAGAGAGGAGAGACAGAATAGAGAGGGGAGAGAGAAGGGGATGAACAGAGACAAAAGGGAGGAATAGAAAAGAACGAGAGGAGAGAGATTAGGTGGGTTTCCATGGCAAAACAGAAGGCTTTTTGTATAAAAAAAAAATCAAAAGGTTTATATTGAGCGATGTTGTTTCGATTAAAGCTGGGTAAAGCTGGGTTTTCTCCTCATTCTGATTAAACATGACAACTGATTTGCAAGGTCTTATCAGTTTTGGCATGGTGGTTTTGATCTACCGCAGTAGCAGTGATGGTTTGTAATCATAAGCTCCGATGGCATGCGATGCAGCACTAACAGAAAACCCCCCCTCAAAGACGGGCCACGTATCAGAGCTTTCTGGGAGGTCACTGTCCGCGATGATTTGCTGCCTGCTGTCTCAAATAGCAGTGATTTCTGTGATCTCAAACCAACTGTAAAAAACATCTCTGTCTCCTATTTGGAACACCATTAATGTTGTGTGACCCCTTATTTCATGCCATGTGACCTAAATGCAAAAAAAGAAATCAATTTTGTGCAAATCTGCTTTGTCAAATCGTCTGAAAAACCACCTACTGCACGTGTGAAGGCAAGATTTCGTTTCCATTTCTCATTTTTTCCATTTCAAACTGTTCTCTAAGCAGGTTAGTGGAAACTTGAAGAGAAACGAACGTTCAGAGGAGAGAAAAGAGGAAGGAGAAGGAGACAAAGGGCAAAAAGAGAGTAGGGAGAAAACGAGGAGAGACAAGAAAGAGATCGAAGGGTTGAGGAAAAGAGAGAAGAGAGTGTAAGAGAGGAATAGAAGACGAAGAGAGAAAAGAGATGTATGTGAAAGAGAAGAGAGACTGAGAGAGGAAGAGACAGAAGGAGAGTGTGAGAGAGAGACAAAGCATGCGTCCCAAATATGTCTCTCGCCCCACGCAGTGCTTCTGACGTCTAAACAATCAGCACGGAGAGGAAATGATTTGGGCGTCTCTTCGTCCCCCTCAGTGAACACGTCTCTCTTTCTCTCCTTCATCTCTCGTTCCCTCCGGGCCGTGGCTCATGGAAATGAATCAAATACCTGCGTGAATGACAGCAGCTGATTGATTTCCTGTGTTTATAGACATGCGGGTGAATACACTCGTGATAAAAGCTGCTCCAATGTAGCCATTAAAAAGGCATTAGGAAGAGCTGCGTTACCTGAGCTTTCTGTCCCTCTTTAACAACTTTCCTCCTTTCTGCAGTTGCTTTCTCAACCACATCAACCCTCACCCTCCCCGCTCTCTCTCTCTCTGTCTCTCTCTCTCTCTCTCTCTCTCTCTCTTTTCCCCTCCAGGCTTGGCACTGGAAACTGTAACACAATACCCTGTCTGGGAAACAAAGGAAAAAGGCTCCATTTCCTAAAGGAATATGAACTTGCAATTGCTGGAGTTAAAGGTATTTAAAGAAAGCACTGTCAGTGTACAGAGCCCTGTTTGACTTTGAATCCCAAACAATGGAATTCATTTTCCACGGACCAAGCCCCGCATGCTCCGTATACAATAAGTTGGCCAAAACTTTTTCTCTTCAGCATGATTAAAACGATGATATGCACCCTGAGTTTCACGATGTTACATCATGCCCTTCTAATTATAATAAAGGCCTGGTGAAAAGGAAACTATTAAAACTCACACACACACACACACACACACACACACAGGCAGACTTTACAGACTGTAGCTATTCATATGCAAAATTCGATTAAAGAAATCATGTTTTTACAGAACTCATCTCATTCAGTGTGAAACTGTACTGCTAAAGTAAGACACGGGGCAAAAACTAACTTCCAGGGTCAACACAGGACAGAATTAACGCGGGGGAGGGGGAGGGCTGCTTATGGTTTTCTAATGGAGGGTGCAGTGATGATTTCAGTGAGATATACTTTGCAACTATGCATTGAAATCACGCAAGAGGTGCTGCAGCAGTGGCATTCCACAGGTACGTTTAATCCTTTCATAGACAACCACACTGTTTAATTCAGATACTGCACCTATTCCTCTTCACTTCAGAGTGTGAAAAGTGTAACATTTTTTTCTCTGCATTTAACCCGTTCCCCGAATGAAGCAGTGGACGATGACGCAGTGGACGGTACCTTCCTGAAGGGAACTTCTGTGGTGTCATTTGCAGTCCTGGGATTCGAACCCACAACCTTAAGATCACAGGGGCACTTCCAAGGTTGTCATTCCAGAAACTGATCAATTTGATCCTAACATTATTAGTTTGTGTTCTACATGTTAGAACAAATCAATTCTAAATGCAAAATTCGTCAAGTTTAGATGTGTTACAGCCTAGCTAGAGAAGTGAAATGGTAGCATTAGCATTTAAGCTACATTTGAAACTTTGGTCATGCTTTCTTTTGATGGTCCTATGTAGATTATTAACAGATGATTTCTATCGGGAGAAACTCAGTGGAACAGTATCAAGTTTTGGTGAAGCAGTGGGATTAGATTTAAGGTTTATATTGAGGTTTATATTAGGATTAGGATGAAGTTCAGGGTTTTGAAATACTTTTATACTTTTAATAACTATGTAGTTAACCATTAGTTACAGACAAGCTGAACATCTACAGTGGAGCACTGAAATGAACAAAAAATTCATTTGTTAAATTGTGAATGTGAACTTCATTCTCTGCATTTTAACCCATTCACCAAGTGAGGCAGTGGACTGCCACCAACGAGGGGCTCCGGGGAGCAGTGTGTGGGGACGGTACCTTGCTCAAGGGAGCCTCAGCGGTGACACTAGCAGTTGGGATTCGAACCCCCTTCTGAATACAGGGCCAATGTCCTAACCATTAGGCCATCCAGCTGTCCACATATAATATATAATAACTTATCAAAACAACTTTTAACAGACATTTAGATGATATTATTCACTTTGAATGTTGAGGCTGTTTAAATAGTAATCCATAAAAGCTTTTAGCCTAATGTCTATATCTGAATCTCACTATAGGAGCCAGACAGCCTGACCTGGTCAGTCTACTGTGCCGGTTCAAGACGGCAACCACCAGTGTCAGATTAAAGAGTTTGTTTGGTAAAAATGACAGAATTATTTTAAATAAACACCTCAGACCTCTGAGGAATAACTATCTAACACAGGTTTTTGTAGTTTTAACATTTAAAACGAGAGATGAAAAACTTACCAATTATCAAGAAATTTTAGAATTGTTACTCAAGAGTATGTTATATGTGTATTTACACTAAATCAGTTGAATGTTGGGATTTAAAATTAACTCTCAAAGGTTGAAGCGCAAGCAGTAAAATTCTGTAGTCTGTGTGTGAGTCCTCGTCAATCATACACAACCACTTGATTTTCACACCTACCGTTTTATGATATTAGGTCTAAAGACAGTCTTTGTAAAACATAAGGAAACATTTTTTTTCATTTTGTTCTTTGTAGAAACTTTATGTAGGGTTGGGGATAGAAAAACAGAAACAATAACGTATTTCATTCTTTATTTCCTTTCTCACAACAGCCGAAGTGTTAGAACTGTATCACGGATATGGCCCTCTGTCTTTTCTAAGGGGCCTCTCATTTGTCATCTTTTGTGGAGACCACTGTCAATGGACCCTTTCAGTTTGCAAACGAAGATCACGTCACAAATATGTGCTGAATTCTAGCAACACAAGCAAAGCATCCAGTCATTGGGCGGATTTAGCAAAGGGAGTTTGAACATTTTCTGGTGTTTTTCACAATAAAAAATTCTAAATATAGAGCATAATTCTGTAAATGTCCAACCCTTTGTGAGGCTGATATCTGTCTACATTATACACAATACCCAGACACTGTCACCACGTAAGTTTTATACACTGCAGCTCTGTATCTCACTTTAATATTCTCTACAAGTGGACTCTCTAACCATCTCTAGAATCGGCTGTTAGCTCAGAACAAGAGACTTCAACCGCAGCAAGTTCCCAACTTCACTAAAATCATCACTGTGATCAAACTGCAATGCAGAAATGACTAACTCACTCTCCACTTTCAAGCTGAATCTGCCATCAAATACAGAAGCGAGCAAAGTAGCAAACATGATAAAGAAATCAGCATCATAGTACAAATACATGTGCTAATTACGTGATGAAGTACGAGGTTTTATGTGATTCACTTTTGTGCACTATGCACACGGCTGCCACGTCCATGATTTAAGACTGTATCTGGCTTTTAGCGCTCAGAGGTCTGAAAAGACTGGAATATTCTATAGTTTTCCATCACTTTAGCAGTCTGAGTGTGCTGTCGGGCCGACTGCCTTCACGTCATCAGTAAAGGTTGCAGATTATCTTATTCTTTCATGGAGAAACAACTGCGTTTTATTGTTTTGCAGGAACAAGCTGTTGATGTCACAAAACAGACGCAGTTAGTAAGAGGTAATGAAAGAAAGTAATGGACAGAGAGGAGAGGATACAGCAGAGCTACAGGATGCAGCTCTAATATCTGATTTTCCGAGCTACTATTCCATTCCATTCCATCTGGGAGAAATTCAGCTGTTGGGGAGTTTAGAGTGAAGTTGACTCTGTTGCTTAGCTGAGATTCCACTAACATTGTGAAACTTCTATGCTGAAATGTATTATTAAAACAAAACCTGCGCATTTGCATATAGAATCTGAAGAGGAAAAACTCACATAATTTTCTGTCCTTTATTAACTGATTTAACTGTTAAAGAGGATTCAACACTCCACCTCCATCACACAAAATGCCACTGCTGAAAATGTCTACAGACAGCTGCAGTCGTGTAAAATTCGGACCAGGGTTGTGCATCACTGGCTTGATCCCAAATATACACTGTGTCCCAATAAAAACTGGAGCCCTAAAGACATTGCTCTACTAACAGCTCTACACACATGCATGTGCAGTTGACCAGAAGATCATTGACTGGGCCATCCAGCAGTAGACAAGTTCAGGAGAAAGTATGGCCAGAAAGCTGGACGTGCATTTTGTGCGATGGAGGTGCAGTGTTGAGCCCTCTGTAACAGTTGAATCAATTATAACGGACAGAATGATAATAATTCGGGGGCATCTCAGTACAGCAGAACGTATTTTAATGTGGCTCATGATGGCGATGACACAGGAGGATAATTATTCTTCACAGCCTCTAAACACTGTGTTTACCAGCACACTGCAGTTTACAGTACATAGATATTCTACGATATTTGCACACTGTTCACATCTTGTTCATTTATTATATATACTTTAATATATTTTTATTACCTTTACCCTTTTCAAATTTTTCATGGATTTAATTTATTCGCTGTGTACGTGACAAATACATAATCTTGAAGTTTTGAATGACTCATTTCTTTTTAATAGAACCGAAAAGTGAGCAGCAGTTTAGGCAGTTGGTTGTTTTATAGAAGCTGACTTGCATATTACTTGCAATTGAAAGTAAAATGGACCCATATAATCACATGTGAACAACGTGAAACTCTCTCTCTGAATTTAACCACTATTTACCCATTCACCACCAACCAGGGGGACCCAGGGACTAGTGTGTGGGGACAGATTCTTGCTCAAAGATATTATTCGAACCCACAACCTTCTGACCACAGGGGCGAACCCCCACATCCACTAGGCCACCAGCTGCCCCTCACGCTAAAGTCTGACCAGGATCCAATCCAGATTCTAATCACATGATGTGGCCAGGTATAAACAGCGTTTGTGTCTTGTGTACACGTCTCTGGAGCCTCTGAATTATGAGGTTGTAAAGAAGTTGAAATATGAACTAGATGCATTTCCGAGAGAAGCCAGTGTTTGGAGACACACTATCATTGGCATTATTCACTAAAATAAAGTTTGTGTTAAAAACAAACAAAAAAAACCTCACACTGCACACTTGAACAAGGAATCTTCTGATTCAAAGGGCAGCATTTTACCGATGCGCCAACGAAGGGGGTGCGACCTTAGCGGCTCTTACCAAGCGATTTATGGGTGAGAATGGCTGAACGTGTATCCACATTCACGGTCTGAGTACTTTTAATTAAACCATACCAAACAGCGACACACGTCGTTTTCATATCTGACCTGATTATTAGTGTCTTGATGTCTGTTTATGAGTCTGCTGTGTATATTGCTGCATGTTTCACTACGAAACTGTAAAATTATTCTGTAAAATTACCTTAATTTTGACCTTAATTTCCAGGAAATGAAGGAAAATTAAGGGGAAAAGTGCACAGATTAATAGGTAAAAATGCTGAATTTTCCCCTTACTTTTTAAAAATTGCCTCTTGAATAATAGAACCTCTTGAATGAATGCCTTATGTTTAAGATTAAGGGGTTTCACACCTATGCCTTAAAGATTTTAAGGTAAAATTAAGGGATCGGTTCACAAATTAATGGCCACTTGATTCAGAATAAAGGGTTTGGTGTATTTTCAAGAGTAAATTAAGGTGGAGTTACGCATATTTAAGTACATTGTTTTTCACGAAATGCCCTGAGACTGGGTTGCCAGATCAAAATCTGATCAAAAATCTAAATAAAAGCACAACACACAAAATATTATGGGATGTTTTGACATTTTTTTTGCCAAAATTCAACACAGGTCCCAACGAGAAGCGCCGCCAAAAGGTGGGTGGGATAAAAAATAATAAATGCAATCACACTAATAATGCTGCGTCCATGCTACAGTCAACACTCCTGTGCATTGAAAAGATAATAGTCATCAAAGCATGTGGACTATTAAACTTTAATGCCATTATATAAGACCTCCAGCTGCCCAGACTATAGATTTTCGAAAACAACATAATTCTCCCATAAACAAAAACTACTAATATAGGCATGGATGTCGTCTACTGAATGAGACAAGAATTCAGGGGTCTGTGATCAAAACTATCCGAGTTCATCCTATCAGGGTTAAGTGGAGGAGCTTGTGCTATACACACCTATTCTCTGCATAAAGAACATGCTGGAGTTTATAAAAAACAATGTTGTATTACACATTAACATTGGGAGAAATATCCTTTTCCCTATTCCTTTAATGCGGATGAAGTAAATAGGGTATGTGTCAGGTGCTAGTGTTCATATCAGGTTTGATTTTCCTATTCTCCCACATCAGCCTGTGGTTGAAGCTGAAGGTTTGTGGTGATTCTCGGCTCGGGTCAGCAGTGCTGCTCCTCAGGGAGATTTCTCAGAGCTGTGTACCACCAGAGGGAGTGCTCACCTGTGAAATGAGGGGAAACTGAACGGCCCTCAGCACTGATCTCAGATCAGCTCGGGCTGCTCCTCAGATTCATTCTTATTATTGCCACCACATTCCTACGTGACATTTAGACAGACGAAAATCAAGCATCGGGCCGATTACCCTGCAGAGAAAATAAAAGCAAGCGACGATCCAGTATTTGATCAAGTCTAGGTAGATCGTTTGTGACTGAAAAGTAGGAAGGTCATAAATATCAATGCAATTAAAAATTTTACAGCTTCAGGTTCATTGACTTGGTGTAAATAATAATAATAATAATAATAATAATAATAATAATAATATATTACTGTGTGCAGAATCAATAAAAACAATCATCACAACGTGGAGCAGTATGTATTTTTATTTGCAACAATAATAATAACGATAATAATAATAATATAAACAACAACCCCATTATTAATTGTGTGCAAAATCAACAAAAACAATCGCAAGGTTGGCCAGTGTGTATATTGTATATGCAACAACAACATTAACGACATTAACAATAATAATAATAATAATAATAATAATAATAATAATAACATTTTTATGAAGATCCTTATCAGCGTTATCATTCCCTAGGTATAAAATGAACCCATGAAAAATCTCCAGGGTGTATTTTCTCCAGACTGGGGCAGATTTGTGGGGCAGAAACGTGGCAGCTGGTGCCTGGAGACCATTGTGCGGGTGAGCCGGTGAGTGGAGCGCGCGGCGCCGTGTGGGTGTCTGAGTCGTTTCATCAGCTGCGTGCGTGCGCGCGCGCGCGTGTGTATATGTCTCTCTGTGTGTGTGAGTGTGTGTGTGAGTGTGTGTGTGTGTTGTGGTACCTAGGCTCTGTGTGTACCGTGCTCGCAGCGTCCTGCCCTCCCCCGTCTCCAGCCGCGGAGTCATGATCTGCCGTCTTCCCGGACACTCGTCTTCCGCCTCGAGCCGAGCCAGAACCGAGCCGCCAGCGTCTCGCGCGTGAGCAGGAGCAGCCGCGAGCCCCCGCAGGGATACGGGGCGAGCCGCGGCGGATGCGGGCTGGCCGTCCGGGCCGACCCCGGCCTCCCCAGCGGACCCGGAGGAACGGAACGGGGTAGGAGCACACCTCCGCACGCACTGCGGACCTGCCGCAGCCGGACCCGCCTCGCGCTCCGCGACGCAAACATGTAACACACTGACACGCGCGCGAGGGGGAGGGGGTGCAGAGTAACGCGCGGCTCCTCGCGCCCCTGCAGCTGCAGCTCGAGCTCAGGGCTGGAGGAGACGTCACTGGAGGAGTTAGCCTCGTCTGCTAACTGGCTAGCTAAAGCTCTCCAAGCCGTAGAAGCTCCTGAGCAGACAGACAGCAGGCCGAAGCTCGGAGAGGTCCACAGCCTCGCTCTGCTCTAATACCAGCTCCATAAACCAGACCGTGCAGCCCGCCTGGCACACACTCCGACACACTCCGACACACACTCGGACTCACACTCGGGCACACACTCGGGCAGACACTCGGACATACGCTCCGAGACACAGTCCGAGCATACAGTCGGGCACACACTCGGACACACAGTCGGGCACACACTCGGACACACAGTCGGCACACACTCGGACATACACTCGGGCACACACTCCGACACACACTCGGTCACCGTGCAGCCAGCTCTGCATACACTCGGGCATACACTCCAACACACACATATTATCTCGATAAATTATACCCTGAGCCAACCTGGCAGACACACTCGGGTACACACTGGGACACACACGCGGACACACACTCGGGTCCACACTGGGACACACACGCGGACACACACTCGGGTCCACACTCGGACACACATTTGGACTCACACTCAGGTACACACTCGGGCACACACACTCAGGCACACACTCCGACACACACACAGTTGGGCATACACTCCAACACACACTTGGACACACATTCGGACGCACACTTGGGCACATACTCCGACACACACTCGGGTACACACAGTCTGGCACACACTCCGACACACACTCGGGTACACACAGTCTGGCACACACTCCGACACACACTCGGGTACACACAGTCGTGCACACACTCTGACACACACTCAGGCACA
>JBBPCY010000019.1:16745891-16758219 GCA_037974405.1 Brachyalestes nurse
CTCTCTCTCTCTCTCTCTCTCTCTCTCTCTCTCTCTCTCTCTCTCTCTCTCTCTCTCTCTCTCTCTCTCTCCCTCAGGAGAGCGTGTGATGTCCTGTCCTGGCCAGGCTCTCTCAGGTCCCTCCACAGTGAGCTCAGTCAGTGAACAAGGCGGGCCAGGTTTAGCGTGTGGCCTCGGCCCAGGGCTGCGTTCTGACCTGACCTCTCATCCCCCTCAGCAAGTAGTGTATGTCTTCACCACCAGCCTAGCCAACAGGTAAGGCTTTTTTAAGGCTTTCTGAAAACAGAGAGTTTGTGTAGTATTACTGTCATAAGAGGCACAACAGAACCCCGGATTTTCAGTTTGCTTTCAATCGCATGTCAGGAACCACATGTCATTCTCTATGTGGACGCTTTGGTTAACTGAGGTTTGTGTGGGTTTCGGGGTTAAAGAGTGAAGTGTGTTCATGTGTGTGTGTATGTATCTCACAGTGCTGCAGAGGCAGTGATGCATGGCCATACAGACTCAATCCTCCAGTTTCACCAGCAAAACGTCCCCCACACCAAACTGGATCAGGTTCGTACATGTAGTGAAACATTT
Organism: Brachyalestes nurse; assembly: GCA_037974405.1. Taxonomy (NCBI): domain Eukaryota; kingdom Metazoa; phylum Chordata; class Actinopteri; order Characiformes; family Alestidae; genus Brachyalestes; species Brachyalestes nurse. The sequence continues at coordinate 16,746,471 of JBBPCY010000019.1, forward strand.
CCTCTTGTGGAAGCAGAACATAAACGCAGAGAAGAGCAGTTTAAACCCTGAGAGGGCAGTTCACACTGGTTCATTTTTGCGTCCGGTGATGGTATATGGAGATAGGGCAGTGGGACAGGACCCCTTTTTGAGTTTACCCATTGTTTCCAGTGTCTTCCACAGCTGTTGCATGATCTACTTTGTTTCAGACTCTTCTTTATGAGTGGGCATTTTTGCTGATAAATATCAACAGTTTAAAAATGAGTAGCATTCAAATGTACATTTAAAACAAAAACGTATCTTTTTTTAAGTGAATGTATGTGTTTAGCTCCACTTGTGTCTGTTTTGGTTGATGTATGCAGTATTAGCATCTCCTGCTGTTTTGTCATGTCTTCTGTCAAAAACCTAATGAAAGTTTTCGGTTTAATACAAGACTTGTTTTATTTTTTATTCAATTTTATGCTTTTTTTTAAAATACCCAGTAAATAATACATTAATACTGTGAAAGTGTGTACGTTTAAATAACCGTACCTATACCTAGGGAAACGGGCCTGGGTGGGGATGGTTCTTTGAATGTTTTATTATATTATATTATTATATTATATTACATTATATTATATTATATTATATTATATTATATTATTTGGCACGTTTTTGACTGAGGACATGACAGAACGCTAGCTTTCCTGTCAGGCTGACTGTGTCGGTCTGAAATGTGCTCTGCCAGTAGATGCAACTTCAGCACCCTGGAGAGCAGCTTGTGGGACTGTTTCTTATTTTTCAGGGATGACAATTTGCCCCCTGTCGTAGCACACGACATTTACAGCCATTTCATATGATAACATTAGAGCTACTAAAATAGATAATGGTTTCTCATTTGATTAAGGGCTTTGTTTGTGCTCCTAAAAGAGGAAGGAAGGAGAAAGTATTTCTATTTACGTACAAGTGGTGGTGCAGGTGTCAGCGTGGGAGGTTGCATTTGTTTAAATATCTATTTGAGTGGTTATGCTTGTGCTTTGTTCCCTTTTCTGTTTTAAAGAATTTCAAAGGGAATGATGCACCTGCAATTGTCAAGTGAAAAAAAAAATTGTTTTCATTCAATGTGTTTGTGTGTAAGTAGCAGAGTAACACCTCTCAGGATGTCCTTGCAGTACCTCTTTGTTTTGTATTGAATATGGAAGATAATATGGTAGTGCAAAGACAACAAGCTATAACCTCTTCTGAGAAGTTGTTTTGAAGTTTTGGAATAGGTTTATTTCACTTAACATGTTTTTTTTCTGTTTCTCTGTCTCTCTTTGCCTTTTATGTTTCTCTCCCACTGTCCTTGTTTCTCTGTGTATGTTGCGCAGCAGTGCAGTGGTGTTGGGAAGCTTCCCAGCCTGTCAGAGCAGCTCAGCTCTAGTAGCACCCCTCCCATGGGTACGCCCAAATCTCAAAGTGGTACACCTCGGCCAGCCTCTGGTGGTGGGGTTGTTGGGGGACACCTGGCAAGTGGAGGTACTCCCTCTTCCACAGTTCACCCAGACGGTGAGAGTACCCAGGTCCATCAAGGGGGGACTCCCAGCCACAATAACAATGCTGCATCTCATCCATCTGGGCCAGGAAGCTCGGGACCACAGCCTGCCGGGGCTCCAGGCTGTGGAGTAGTAGATGGATCAGGCACTATAAATCATCCAGGTGCTGGTGTCTCACCCACAGCCAGTCCAACCGTGTTGTCTGTGCACCTTCAGGGTGAGCATGGTCAACAGGGAGGTCCAGGGAACGTTGATGGACTGTCTAAAGAGCAGCTAGAGCATCGTGAGCGTTCTCTGCAGACTCTCAGGGACATTGAGAGACTCCTCCTTCGCAGCAGCGCAGCCGCTGCGCATGGAGACCCTGGAGGTCCTAACAGTAACCCGAACAACAGCTCTAACGTTAACAATAATAATAATGCAGATGGAAGTAGAAGCCTGGAGGAGGGGGAGAACGGAGGTGGGAGTGCTGGCAACAGTACTAGCCTGCCCCCTGGTATGCCTCCAATGGGAGGAATGAAAAAATATGAGGAGCCTCTGCAATCCATCATGTCACAAACACAGAACCTTGGTGGGCCTGGGATGGATGATGCCCTTATGGGTCCACACCATGGCATGCCCCCTCACCACCATTTGTCCTCACCCTCAGGACTAGACATGGGGCCTATGCTAGGTCCTGAGGGGCTAACACCAGAACAAATGGCTTGGCGGAAGCTGCAGGAGGAGTACTACCAGGAGAAGCGCCGGCAGCAGGAGATCAACCCCCACACGCACCCCCAGCACTTCCGCATGATGTCTGAGATGAGCATGCCGGGAGGGCCGCATCTCATGATGAGGGGGCCTCCACCTCCGTATCACAGCAAGCCTGGAGAGCAGCAGTGGGGGCCGGGGCCTATGATGGGAGGGGGAATGGGAGGGAACTTGAGGATGATGGACATGCATCAAGAGGGCCCTCGGGGGCCTCGGTTTCTTGGACAGATGCAGCGAGGTCCTCCGGGTGGTGGTGGATACCCTGGAAGCCCTGGTGGAGTTTTACCTATGGAAGGGCTAGGGCCTCAAAGACCTCCCAGACCAGGAATGGGCTGGCTGGATGATATACCACCAAACATGGGAGGAGGAGGTCCATTTCATGGGTGCTATCCCCCCGGCGGACCTGGTGGTCCACCTCAGCATATTCAGGGTGATCTAGACCGACCTTTAACGCGGGAGGAAATGTTCCGCATCATGGAGAAACGTCAGCTACAAGGGCTCCGCAGGCTAGAACTTGAACAGTTATCAAGGCAGCAGCAGCAGGCTGGACTTGGAGGACCAGGCTTTCCTAATCCTGGTATGGGAGGAGGCCCACCATCACGTGGTGATCCAATGGACTTTCCCACTTCTCGGGCCATGATGAGCTCTCCTATTGGTGCAGGTGGAGGTGGTGGACCTTTAATGAGAGATATGGTTGACTCTCCTTTAGGGGCAAACCTGAATATGAACATGGGCATGAACATGAATCTGCAGCAGCAGCAGATGTTGGCCCAGAAACTAAGAGGGGCAGAAATGTTGAGCCCCGAGGACATTTCCCGCATCAGGGCTGCACAAAACGGCCGGGGTGGTGCTAACAAAGGAATGATCCCTGGCCCAGATGGACCTCTTCAGTTCCCCAATCAGGGCCCCTTTCCAGGAGGACAAGGGGATGGGACGTACCTCCAGCAGTCGGGTCCTGAGATGTTTGGACCTGACCAGCCAGGTCCTCCTCAAATTAGCGGCACTTCAAGGCTTAGCCATATACCTATGAATACTGGCCAGAGGGGTGCAGACCTGGGTGCACGCCATCCATCTGACCTTTCCATTAATGTAAACCCAATGGGCTCCCCAGCCATGCCCCCACCTCATCAACTCAAGTCGCCCTCCCTTAGCCAGGAACCATCACCCCTCATGCCTTCGCCCTCTGGCCCAGGCCTAAAATCTCCCACCCAGCTTCCACCTACTGGTCCACCACACCCTCCTCTACCAGCAGCTTCTGGAGCAGGAACACCTTCTACCACGTCCATGAAGTCACCCCAGGTCATGGGTTCATCTCTTGGTCTCCGGTCACCATCTGGCTCTCCTGGGCACCTCAAATCTCCAGCCATGCCTGTTGCCTCTCCAGGTTGGACTGCCTCACCCAAGACAGCCCTGCCCAGCCCTGGGGGTCCACCTAGCAGCAAAGGAGTAGGCAATGGAGGGAGTAGTTCAACTGAAACAGGTAAAAACCGCTTGCAAAACTTGTCTATGAAATCTATGATATTAGAACTTCAACAAAAAAGTGTGTTGTTTCTTAGTACTGAAGTTATATTTTTAAAAAATCATAAATATGATTAAGAATATTGAATAATAATGTTTGGTTTTTTTTACGCTGATTTTTTTTTTCCATGAGATAAATTTTTTGAGCATTTACTGGAGGGTGCCTATCTTGATATTTGTTGTTCAGGTATGTCACTACCTCCCAGAAGCTCCACCTCAACACCCAGCAGCCAACCTCCCAACATGCCTTTCACTTCTTCCCCAGATGCGCCCCCAACCCAGAATCCCCTGTCCCTCATCATGTCTCAGATGTCCAAGTACGCAATGCCCACTTCCACTCCTCTCTATCATGATGCCATCAAGACAATCGCCACGTCTGATGATGAGATGCCACCAGATCGACCCCTCATTCCTGGAACCAACATGCCAGGTTCAGTCTACTAGAATATTAGCATTCTACAAGTCTGTCAGAATAATTGCCTTTCTTTCTGGTGTTGAAAGTCCCATTATTCAATCAGCCACTTGTTGTTATCCACTTTTAATTTGTCAGCATGCCTCTATAGGTAAATGTTAAACACCAGACTCTCTCACCAGAATCTCTTTTGTCTTATGAAACATGGATCAGTATTTTACAAGTAACTTGTGACAGAAAAGGCATTCTCTCACACGCCTCAGTATTCCATGTCAGTATTTAAACCTCTTAAATAAATCACTTCAAGCCTTTAAGCTGTTTTGAGGCTTTTGCTATTTTGTGCGTTTTTGTCACAAATATTTAAGTATTTTATTTTGCGTAGCTTTGATTACTCAGTAATCACAGAACACCTTAAGCACAGTTACTCTAATTACAGTAAACAACTCCTTTTCCTTTGTATTTTGTAACAGGAAATATTGTAAATCACCAGTCCGCACAGATGCTCCTGTCCTCCCAGGGCTCGATGGGACCTAACAGCAGCCCTCAAAGCCCAATGGGAATGGTCCTCCAAGGAGGTCAGCAGTTATCCCATGATTCCTCTGGGCCAATGCTACCTTCCCCAAACCCCATGAACATGTCAGCGATGATGGGAGGTGGAGGGGTCCCTCCAGAGGGGATAGGACCTTGCAATGTGTCCCCTATGCATCCCTCAAGCCAGATGGGTGGATTTTCCCGCATGCAAGGACCTTTGCACTCCCCGATTGGGGGTATAGGGCAGTACCCACAGCCTCCTGACGATGTCCTCCCACCGCAGCAGATGCACCTTCTCGGGAAGGGCATGCCCCATCAACGTCCCCCCCACCCATCAGACTCTTTTCCCCCCATGCCCATGGGGGAGGGCCCGGACCTGAGCGAGGTCATCAGGCCCACACATACAGGCATACCAGAATTTGACCTTTCTCGAATCATTCCTGCCGACAAGCCTACTAGCACCCTGCAGTACTTCCCCAAAAGTGAGGCCATGTCGCAGCAGCAGCAGGCCCCTCACCAAGGTCAGCCACCCCAGCAGGTTCCTTCAGCCCAGCTCCTGAAGCAGCTCTCCTCGTCCATACCCCCTCACAGCAGCACCCCCTCCTCCAACCCTCACATTGCCAACTTGCAGAACATGATGGCTGAGCAGCAGCTTCCTCTGCACCCCTCACACTGCGGCCTGCGCCCTGGGATGGGCATGAACCAGGGAGGGTCCAGGGTAATGGGCTCTGGTGGCGGGATGGGGCCTGGACCCATATGCCATCCAGGACACCTGATGGGCAGGACAGGTATGCCTCAGCAACAGCAGCAGCACCACCATCAGCAGCAGCAGGCCATGATGGCTAACAGTCTCTTGCAGCACCAGTCCCATCCGCCACAGGGCATGATGTCCCCACAGCAACATCCACACAACCTCATGGCCCAGCAGAACCTGATGATGATGCAGGCTAAGCAGAGAGGCATGGCCATTCCTGGGGAGCACTTTGGCCAGCAGGGGCCACTCCTGTCCCCTCAAGGACCCATGATGGGACCTCCACATCCCCAGTCAGTCATGATGGGGCCCCAGAGTATCAGACAGAGGGGTATGTCTTTGGATAGTCCACTGGGCTACGGACCTGGAGGCATGCCTTTTTGAACATGTTTCTCCATTGACCTGTAAAAAAAAACAAAAAAAAAACGTTTTTTTCTTATGGGTTACTTCCAACTCTGACATGTTTTTATTGACGTTTATTGATTGTGGCAATCAGATGCTAATATAATTGTTATTAGTAATAATCTCTTAATTCTGAGATAGACAATGAGGAAAAAAGGCTAAATCGTTACAGTTGAGCAACAAATTCTGAAGCCATTTTTAAAATGTCTGTAAAATATGTATATTTCACAGATCAGTGTGTTTGTTTTAAAGGAGGTGACAGGGGAAAACAACTCTCAGTTTCTAATTCCATTTTTCTCTGGCTACCAAACTGTTGTGCAAGGGAATATATAAATATATATAAATATATAAATATGAAATCTCTCTATATATAGTTGCTGTAAATAAGATGCAATTTGTGCTCGTTTGCAACTGTTCTGTATAACTGTGTTTAATAGAAGTCTAAAAGCGAATAATAAGAAAAAAAATGTTCAATGTTTGTGATGTCTTGTTTGATGTTAAGAAGTTTGGTCAGGTTGATAATGATGGAAAACAATCAGGCAAAAACACAATCAGACATAAAGAAACAACAATTTATTTTTAATCTCTACTTATCATGCCCTAATTGTTACCTTAGAGAGCACTCATCTAAAAGCTATGCAAAGCATTTTGCACATCTAGTGCTTGGGGATGGAAGTCTCGATTGATAAAATGGCATTTCTGACTCTGTGGATGCTCCAAACCTCAGTTAGTCAAGAAGCATTATATGCATTTACACACTCTGTAGTTTGCACTTATGCAGCAGTACATCATTACATAGCCAAAGTGGTCAAAACCAGTCAAAATGAGAACATAGTAAGCTTTGTACTGAAGAGCCATAATTTTCCCCTGATTGAAAGACGGAATACTTTCTGTATGCTTCTTTCCTGGATTATGTCCTCATATGTATTGGCTGCTTGTGGTGATGGTAGCTGCCTCAGAGACAGACGGCCTGTTCAGCCCGTCAGCTTGTAGCACTGAAGCACAAACAGGTCGGCAACCCCATCTCACCAGCAGCCGCAGGAGGTCTTTCCGGAAACGAACCCCTATGAAGGCATACAGGATCGGATTGAGGCAGCAGTGGATGAAGCCGATGCTTTCAGTGACCAACAGGCTTTGATCTAGCGCGTCGTTGTCGTGGCAGGTTCTCTGAGAAAGAACACCGATGCGCACCAGCGAGTCCATAAAAAGGCTGATGTTATAGGGTAGCCAGCACAAGCAGAAAACCAGGGTCACCACCATGGCCAGACGTATGGCCCCCTTTTTCTCCAGGCTCTGCTGACTGTGATAGAGAGTGAGCACCACAGCAGTATAGCAGTAACCCATGATGACCAGGGGCAAGAAAAAACATAGCAGGTGGGTTAGACAGCGACTAACAATCATCCAGTTGTGAGCGTGAATGCCGTGGCTGTTGAAGTAGCACATTAGCCTTGCAGAGTCGTTGTTATGAACCACGGAGAGGAACACCACGTTTGGCATGGTCACAGCGAGACAGAAGATCCACAGCAAAGCACAGATGATGTGGACGGTCCGCGGCCGACGGCTCTGGAGGCTGGAGACGGCGTGGACGACGGCAAGGTAGCGATCGAAGCCGATGCAGGCCAGTAGCAGGCTCCCGCACAGTATATTCAGCCGGTTCAGCAGCCCCAGCAGCTTGCACAGGAAGTTACCGAACAACCAGCCGGTCAGCACCTCCACCACAGCGAAAGGTAACGTCAGGAGCAGGAGCAGATCAGCCACAGCCAGGTGGAGCAGGTAGATCTCTGTGATGCGGAGATGAGCGCGGTGCTGCAGTAGGACGGTCAGGAGGAGACCGTTTCCCGCCAGGCCGAAGAGAAACACCATGCTGTAGACCAGAGGCTGGAAAACGTTGCGATACAGGAGCAGGCGGTCTTCTTCTTTATCACAGGTGAACTGGACTTCCGGTATCCAACCATATGAGACATTTTCGATGTCCCCAGAGCTTTCTGTAAACTGATAAGAAGACACACATTGGTATGGTCAAGCTGCAGTATTTAAATAATTCATTTATCTCTATTTGTTTGTTCCATACAAAAATCAGTATTCTTTCAGTATCTTTATTACATTATATTCACAATAATAATTCACAACAATCTAATACCTTTCGTCTATGAAAAAAACAAAGTTTTATAGTTATGCACTGCATTCGAACGTCTTCATTTACAGGAGAAAAGAGTAGAAGAAGAAAATCTGCTACGCCTCTCGAACAGCCTTACCAAAACTGCATTGATGCTTGCATGTCTATATCAAATATAAAGGCAACTAAACTTAGGAGAAAGTTACATTTTTAATGTTTTTAAGTTTTTACCACACTAATTCCAGAATTAGTTCAGTGTGGAAGAACTTGACTGGCCCTGACCTTAACCCCATCCAGCACCTTTGGGATGAACTGGAACGAAGATTGCAAGCCAAGTCTTGTCATATCATTAGAGTCCCTGTTTGTAAAGTGTGTCGGAGCAAAAAGCATTTTCTTTCAACTACCAGAAACTCAAGCACCTGGAGTTCACTCCACACTACTGCAGCTTCAACTGGAATCGGGTTCTCTGGTCTTATGAGATACACAAAACTCTGAAGGTGGCCCTGGCATAAAAAGAATTGTATAGGAAAAAATCCTTTTGTGGCTATAAGGCCCTGGTAAGTTGGTTAGGATACCTAATCACATGGACTTCATGGAGTACCAGGAGGTTTTAAATCAAATTCTAGTTGCCTCTTCCAAAAAGTTAAACTTAGGTCACCGTTTACAGCTTCCAGCAGTACAATGATCCTTAAACATTCATTCCAAAAGGGTTTAATGATGCACAAAATCAAGCTTTCAATATCTCTGTCCTGGTCTTCTGAGCTGAATCCCTCTGAAAACCTGTGCAATGAGTTGAAGGTGAGAGGACCCAAGGCCCTGGAAGATCTGTGGAGATTCTGTTTCGAGGAGTGGTCTCCAATTGCTCTTTGCATTCTCCAGTCACATTAAGAGAAAACGTCTAAAGCCTGGTACCCTATAATTGTGATACATGTAGTTTTCTTTTGTTTTTGTTTGGGTTTTTTACTCCATCCCCTGGGTTGAGAGTAGTCCTGTAACAGAAACCAGCGGTGGTCCCGTGGTAAGAACACGGCTCTAAAGAGTGGGTAGAGGATGACTAACACATTACGTGGAGAAAGGCTGGGGTGTCATTGCATGCCACTACCATGTTGGTGTCACTGCTGTGGTGAGGATCGTCTAACACTCAAACAGAAGGGAACCCTTAAAGCATAGGGTTATAAAAAATAGCGTTAAATTTCACTTTCTGGAAAGTTCACTCTCCATCCCACCCCCTTCGCCCTTTGGTTGCTTTCTCAACTACTGGAGAGCCAGAGTTTCAAAGAGTCCCGGTTCCTCCCTTAATGCTGTTCTCCTGGCTCTCGTCAAGGAAGGAACCCTTATATCATATATATATATGCCTTCAGCCTTAAAGACCAAAAATGTCTTCATGATTATGAAAAATGCTTATTCATTTTTGTGTGTCCCCAAACTTTTTACTGGCAGGAAAAGAAACCTTAACACACTGGAATGTGCTGTGAAACAGTTGAGATTTTTTTTTTTGTTGCAAAGAATCAACTGAATTGAAGTACCAAAGGTATGTAGGACTTTCAGAAGGTCATTTTGAATAAGCATCACCCACACATACACACGCCCCACACACTTTCTAGCAGCCCACCTGCTTTGTGCACTGGTTGGTGAAGTGTAATAGCAAGAGAGTGGGGTTGGGCAACATGCCACACTACACCAGTAAGAGTCCTTGGACAAGACTTCTAACAATACTTTCTCCTACACCTGTGATGTGCAAAAATGATAAAAGTCTCTGCAATATTGTAACTCAGGTGTTTGAAAATGACAATAGATGCAGATCTACTTTGAGAAGTCACTTGATAAAATGAGTTTGTGATTCTGCCAAGTGACCAAAAAGATGCAATCAGAGACCACCTTGCAACCTCTTAAACAGCTTCTTATGAACAACATAGAACAGAGAATTATGATTAACTAAGTAAAGCAGCCACACATAAGCACGCTGTATGAAATTCTTTTCTGCATTTAACCCATTCACCCAATTGAAGCAGTGGGCAGCCACCAACGAGGGTCCCCCGGGGAGCAGCGTGTGGGGACGGTATCTTGCTCAAGGGTGCTTCGGCGCCACCAATGGCAGACCTGGGATTCAAACCTACAACCTTCTGATTGCAGGGGAAACTGTGATATAAAGTATTTATAGTCACACCATGGGGTAGAACACAGTGTGAACAATGTGAAATTCTTTCTCTGTATTTAATCAAGTGAAGCAGTGGGCTGCCACCAACAGGCAACAAGAGCATTGGGATTCGAACCCACAACCTTCTGATTGCGAGAGGGCAATGCTTTAACAAAATTCTAGCACTTATAAGGAAAGAAAATAATCTTAAAATCATGTGCTGGAGGTATTCAAAGGTCGGTGTCCAGCATAGTTTGGAAATTTTAGTATTCAACCACACCCACAAAATTTGTCAATTAAAATAAACTACGTGTGTCTGAGCAGGAAATCACCAGCTCTAGTCCTGTTCTCCAGGACTAGACTAGAGTTGTGAGGTCTTGCTTTGATAAAATCTTAGGGATAAAGAAAATTTGGGCTAAAGAAAAAAAAACACTAATGAGCTAATATTACAGTTCTAGGGGTGTTTACAATGACCCTACTCTCATTTACATACTATGTCCTGCACAAATATCTAAAAATGTTTCTCAGCAATGTATCATAGAACTAGAATCTATGATAACACTGTTTAAGGAAAAAGGTTGGAATCACTAATTATTAATTGATTATTAGTTTATGTTGTTTTATATACAATCACTTATATAACATAGACTTACATTTTATAAATGAGACACTAAACATGTATTAAATGTTTAATTTTTCAGTAAATTCTGTACCGTAATATATTGATGCTGTACAGACTTCTCAGTCATTATGGAATAATATTATCATTCAGAATTCGTCGATTTGAAGCACTAATATCAGCAGCTCATGTGCTACAAGTTCTAACCAAGATTCTGAATGTTTTTCATAAAAAGAAAAAAAAATATCAGCAAGATGTACAGCGAGTGGGCGAAAGCTTACAGATAAAACCATGCCAGCTTCCTGTATATGCGGGTGCTTCTTTTTGACAAAAGGAAAAACAGCAAGATAATGGATGTATTCTGATTTGAAGAACATTCTAGATTTGACACAAGACATATATTCAAACCAGTATGTGGTTCTAAACTTCCCAATGAAATCAAAATCTTGTGTTCTGCAGGGATGGATTCATCTTTATAATTGATTATCAAACAAAAATATCGATATTTGTAAAGCAGGAAGATGAATATCCATCCAGTCTGAAAATGAACAAAGTAAGTACACCTCTACCTCTAATAAACTTCTATTAAACCCCTAGATACACACACAGATTTATGAAGGTGGATTGAATCCTCTAAAAAAGCAAAATATATGCAGTTGTTTCACACCACTAAAGTCAGTTTATGTGGCAGTTAATTTAACACAAATTCAGGCTTTTAATTTTTCTATCCAAATTTGCTGGTTTTCACTGTGAAAACATCAAGGTATGCCTTTTATTATGTCCCCAACAAGACTTTACAAGATGCATCGGTACTGGTACTGATGTTAGGATGATTTTTTGTACCGTTTGGCCTCGTTCACACAGACGTTTGAATCTTGGATAAATGAACGCACTCTGAACTCCAGAGGTGTTTTTGTAGTGTTTTGTATCTGCGCTTGATTGGCGTTACACTGGCGTGCGTCTGACGCTGTTTAACTCCAGCCGGCAGCCCGATGTGTAGTTACGTGTATTCACCTGTGGGGG
>JBBPCY010000019.1:16786251-16800552 GCA_037974405.1 Brachyalestes nurse
GCCAGTAGGTGGCACTATTGCACCACACTACGACCCAGGTTTATGATTTACTGGCGTTTTTTGGTCCCTCTGTGATTTCATATTACTTCAATCATGCCTCTCCGTAATACCATGTATTCTCCATATGACATCATGTACTGAACCGTGACGGTTCAGTACCAATACATGTACTGTTACAGCCCTAGTTTGTACTATTAAATATTTGTCATAAGGATTGTGCATTACATGTCAATGTGTGTAATAAGAAATGTCATTTCATGCAAACAATGAATGCATTGCACACACACACTCATGAACAAGCATCTGAGGTGCAGTTTTACACATTAAGGGACAGCAGTCAAAATATAGGGAACATGATGATTATAGTTCAAGATTTCCATGCTGCTAACAAACTTCCTCTAGGTTTTCGTTTGAGCAAAAGACACTATATGTCCATAAGATTGTAGATATCTGCTCAGTAAGTGTTTTCTTTTTAATCAATATATTTTTTAAAAAGAATTTGATTGGATTCAGGTGCTAATGTTGAAAGATTTGTTCTGAATCCCACTGCCAATGCCAATACCAAGCTCCTGCACAGGCCTAGTCCAGGATTCTGCTTGCTGTGAAATCACTTCAGTACAACACATCACTTCATTCCTTTATAAACTGTTAAATATATTAATTTAAAGACTTTCCTTTAACTTTTCATAATCCAGCACCCCTATACCTTTCTGACCTCTTACACATTTGCACACCCTCCCGTATTTTTCTAATTTATTTGCTTCCCACTTTCAAATCCAGTCTTATAATTTATAATTTGTATATCTTTCTTTCTGCATGCTTCTGTATTATCAGTTTTTAGGTTTTGGTATATTTCGTTTATCTGTCTCTGATATAAGGTGTCCTTGAGTGCCTTGAAAGGTGCCTTTCAATAAAATGAATATTACAGTAATGCCAAGGAGCACCAGGTCCCTCTGTCCAGTGCTTGGTACTAGGCATGGTGACCTTGGGCAGGATATTTTTCTAATCAGGTTCAGTATGTTCAATACTGACACCCCTATCATCTGGGAGTTCTGTTTGTATGTATTTGTTTGTATGTCATCTGCATTGTTGCCCGTAGGTGATGAGGAGAGGGCGCTGGTGTATGACCGTGCGGTCTCTGCCAGGCAGAAGGCCATAGGGAACGTGTTGTGGGATGCAGAAATGGGGGTCTGGTTTGATTACAGTTTGCTGAGTGGGGCCAGGCACCCAGCCTTCTACCCAACTAACCTGAGTCCTCTCTGGGCACGGTGCCATTCTGAGCCTGGCATGGGGCAGCGGGCCCTGCAGTATCTGAAAGTAAGTGGACCAAGAGCGCTTGTGTGTGTGTGTGTGTGTGTATATATATATATATATATATATATAGGGCTCGGCACGTGCGTTATTTTCGCATTGACGCATTGTTTACTTAATGCATACAATTATTTTATCTCGCGTTAATGCAGGTTTTTAAAAAGTCCTTTTATTTTGAAAGTTCGGTGCTTTCACTGAAGTAATGCGAGCGCTGTATGTGAGCGCCTGGTTTTTGCGGGGGTCAGGCTCATCCACCAAAGAGACTTTAATGACGGTGCATTCAGATACATAGACTTTCAGATGGAGTTGGTCCCTCTTTGCAGCTGCTATAATGGTTCCGCCCTCCATGCGCTGGACTCTGAGGGTACCTTGTTTTAACAAACTTTTCTGATGAGCCACTGCATTTTTTTAACAGCTGCTAACACAATGTCACTGGACAGTTCAACACACTTGGAGGAGAACTCTAAACCCTAATTCTGTTAAATCAGCTAATAGGGTCAGCTAGCATTACACTGGAGGGAGAGGGAACTCACGAGCTTCCCATGATAGGGCCAACTGCACCACTCTGGAGTCTCTTTTAGGTTCACTTCAAACCTCAGTTAATACCTCAGGCTGGCTGGATTTGGCAGCAGTGCAGAGTTTAAGGCATGCAGGGGGATTTATAACTGAGTTAAGTAGTTCAGGCATACAAAGCAGGAAGCTGTTTTTGCAACATCAGTGGCCATATTTGTCATTTAAACTGTTCATCCAGACAATTTTCAGTTCCTCTTGTACCTCTGCTGCTGTAGGTAAATTTCATTTATTTTGCATTATGCTGTAAAGTTCAGAAGCGGGACTTGCCTCTGACTGATTCTCATTAGAATAACTTTGACACCGTTTTCGAGCACTATCCTCCCATTTTTCTTATTTGCCATCTGAATAAAATATGCAAAGAAACGGTGATGTTTTGTCATTTATGTGATAGCTCGTAATTCTGTGTGGTAACATTTTTAAAAGGTGAATTTTCTGGTGTGAAATGGAAGAAAAACTGCCAAATGTAAGCAGTTTTTTTTACTTAGCCTCGGCCGCTGTGCTTCACAGCTAACTCATGTTGCTTTAATGCTGATCTAATTAGCACCTTTGGATTGCACTGATAATAAATACAGGAAAGGCACATATAGGAAAGTCTGAGCAGTGCTTATACAGTGATGCATGTGGTCTCTCCTGAGGTCTGTCTCAGCACTTAATCAGGGATCCTCTGAGAAATGTTACTGCTTAGAGGTGGTGAACCATGACTTTTAAAGTCCGGGCCTTAAATATTAAAAGACAAATAACACACCACTAGGATAATGTTGATTTCTTGTATCACTATTGGGATTCTAGTGGTATGTTGGAACAAAACTAAAGGTGATTCTAGCTTGTAAAAGACATTCCTTGTTTTATTTGTAGCTTCTAACATACATTAACTTATATTTATGTTGCATTTCTAGAGCGATACCTTCGGTAAAGGCCCACTGATTTGTATTCAGTCAGTCCAAAAAGCCTAAAGTGGCATTTTTATTCAAAATAGGATCCATTCATTATAAATCAAAACATGATTCGTTAAATACCGTGTCACCTCCTAATTATGTTGGTGGTTAATCACACGAGGACTTCAGCATCTCAAGGTCTGACCAATGGCAGAATCTTACCTAGATGCCACAGAGGAAACAATTCTGATTGGACAATTTATGTTTGAGTTTTTTAAGAATTTCACTCTTATTCCTTACCAAAACTTAACTATGAAGCAAATAGTGCTAAAACGCTTTCAGTTTAATACAAGCATAATTCTGTTATTATAAATGAACTAATGATTTCAAATGTATTTTTTTTTATGCCCAGAAATCACAGAAGGCCCCGAGGGTTTGCCTTTGTTGCTTAGCAGTATCACAGTGTGAAAACAACTCAGGAGGAATCTCCCAGCATGCTTAAGGCTTTGCATATGTTCTGTAGGCGAGCCCAGCCAGCCTACATTATTAATATTTTAGTGATTAAGACTGCAATAGAAAACCCCACGTTTGCTGCCAGATAGCTCAACAGCATGGTTTGGACTATAAGCCTGGTGCAGGGGACAGCACTGACCAGCAGATGGCACACTTTACTCATTATTATCACTCTCTCATCATCATATCTCTCTCTCTCTTTTAGGGTAGTGGAGGTCTGGACTACCCTAATGGCATTCCCACCTCCCTGAGTGACAGCGGTCAGCAGTGGGACATGCCTAATGCCTGGCCCCCGCTCCAGCACATGCTTATAGAAGGTAAGAGCTGGAGCTCAATACCACTCATGCAGTTCTCACTGGTGAATATTCAGTTTGGTATAACTCAACTTAGCTGTTGTAGTAACAAAACGTGAAGAAGAAAAAGCACACATCATACATCAGTGTGTTTATGGCGTATAATTTAAAGACATGATTAGTGTAACTCAGCTAATTATGTCTCTCTCCTGTTCATTTCCCCATCTGTCATTATTCTTCTCTCTCAGGCTTGTCACAGCTTGACTCAGCAGACGCCAAAGAGCTGGCCTTTGATTTAGCCCAGCGGTGGATTCGAACAAACTGGCTGGCATATGTCAAATATAAAGCTATGTTTGAGAAGGTGGGTTTTTTAATCTCAGTGTCTTATCCCAGTAATGGAGGTTTAGTGAAGAATACTTTATGTATGAAGTAGTTGTTTATATATATATATAGTAACCCTCCACTTTCACACGGATCAGTAGTTGCAGTTTCAGTCCATCTTGGATTTTCGAACCTCCCACAGTACAACTGACTGTGACGTCCGGGCCTCGTGCGTTTCGAGGAGGTTACCAAGGCAACCAGACATCTGAACGGAACTTCTGCTGCTCAGCCCCGCCCCAAACATAGACAGCCAGCTGGAGGATGAGGGGGCGTGGCACACCTAGGCCCAGACGTCACAGTCAGCTGTTTGAAAGTAGCCAATTCGAGAACGTTATTTATTTCTCCTTGCTGCTGATTGGCTGCTGTCCAGAATTTCTCCCGTGGAGAGTCTCGAGTGTTCTCATGTTTCCCATTTTGTTCTTCTTAAAGCCCTGTATTTTTATTACTGTAAATTAAATTCATTTATGACTGTATTTACGCTGCTTATAGCAAAGAAAAGGCGTATGCATGAATTACAGTACAGTCTATACAGGGGTAACATCGGTATTTACATTCTAGCACTGCAGGAGTTTAGTGTAAACTATATGTTTAAGCCATTGATAAATTGCATGGCGGTTAATTTGATATAACTTACATATTAACTCATTTTCATAAAGGATACTGATAATTCTTTAGAATAAATTAAATCTACAAGAATACTTCATGTATGAAGTAGTTGTTTTTATATATATATTTATTATGATTTACACAAAATTAAAAAAATTGAAGTACAAGCTTTTGTTTTTAACAACGACTGTCTTTCTGTATTCTTAATGTATTTTTTATAGGTTTTTTACATTATCATAAGCTAAATATATTAACAATGCCATGTTTTACACTCGGTCTGTTCCTTTTCCAGAGTAGTAGAAGAGACAGATATTGAGCACTGTTTGCCTCAGGCTGGTTTATACAGTATGTGTTGTTGTGCTGAATGTGTTGCGTTTGGGGCAGTGCGGCAGTAATTGCTACACCTTGTTCTCTCTCTCTCTTTCTCACTTTCAGTATGATGTCAATGGAGATGGCAAACCTGGAGGAGGTGGCGAATATGAAGTCCAGGTCCTGATGCTATAATCATGTTTAGATATTCATGTTTCTGCCTCTCTCCCAATCACAGCTCCAGGGAGACATCATTTTAATCCTATGAGGAATTAGAGTTGAATTAAGTGTTTTTTGCAGCCCAGTGATGTAGTATCTCATTTACCATTGCACGCTTACGGGTAAAACTAGTGTGACTCAGAGGATGAGCAGAAAACTCATTTTACTCCACATCATTTTATCTCGAGGTAACCAGGTCATGAAATAAGCCCAGATTTCCAACGAGTAAAACCGACAACAAATCATCTGTGGCTGCAGAATACAGAGCTACATTTAGATGGGACAGTTACAGTTGTGTTTGCTACACAGTCGATCCTTGATATGATAGAACTAAACTATGTTTGTGTATCCGGTTTCAGTTGGGGTTTGGATGGTCCAACGGCGTGGCGCTGCAGCTCCTGGACCAGTACGGTGACAGACTGAGCTCTGGAGGGACGGCCCTAACTTCTGGCCTCCTGATTGGACTGCTCTTCCCCATGCTAAATGCGCTGCTCTGAATTATTTGATTATTTTATCAAACTAAATCTGAAGTCTAATGTGAAGTCCATTATGTAAACAAAATGTTATATTTTGGGTACACTTTATATCAAAAGCTTATTAAACTTGTTTGTTTTTACCTTTATTAACTTTGCTCCCATTGGTAACTTCAATTAAACTAAATATCTGTCATCATCTTTAGCTTTCAACCATCTCTAAGTGTAGAAACTAGTTTTGGGTTAAAGTCCGCTTATGGTCATTGGTCGCACTTCATTTTTACATGACATTTTCAACCTCTTAGATTAAAACAGGCTGCTTTTGTTACTTTGCCTTTTAGACAAATATATGCAAACAACCTTCGTCCTGATTGGCTGCCCTGTAAAGCGCATGGGCAGAAACACTCCTTATGACTTCATTGTGTGTGGGTGGACCATAAAATTCTGTAGGTTGAATAGGCAGGTATACGTAAGTTAGTTGGTTTTGTGACAAAAAAAAGTTGCTGAATTTGCATACAGCCATGGAAAAAAATAACAGACTCATTTTTTTTTCTAGTTATTGCTTTTGTAATTTGTGGGAGTGTGTCTGTGTAAAATGCGCCGGTCACTATTCCAAAATAATTCCAAATTCCAAATAATTTATAACACCTCGGAAATGTTTAACTACACAACACTATTACATTATTTACAACTGCAACAATTAAAATAGTGATGTTAAGAGCAGAGTGTGTGCAGGTGTTTATTAGAAACTGAATCAGGAGTGAAGCTCATAGAAAAGCTGCTCTACAAACACTACTGCACTCACAACACATATGGAGGCGTTTCTTATTTTCTAACTGCAATAGTCCATAAAAGAATAGCAACCTGTGCATTTTACACATACACACAGACACACACACACACACACACACACACACACACTGCCGCAAATTGTACAAACAGTGAACAGAAAAAAAAATTAGCCTCTTTTCCATGTCTGTATATAGACCTTTTGCACTGTCCATTTTTAAACTTTAATGAAGAATACAGGGCAAATCAAACCTTTATTTTAAGTGAAATGTGATGTTC
Organism: Brachyalestes nurse; assembly: GCA_037974405.1. Classification (NCBI taxonomy): domain Eukaryota; kingdom Metazoa; phylum Chordata; class Actinopteri; order Characiformes; family Alestidae; genus Brachyalestes; species Brachyalestes nurse. Next base: position 16,792,873 of record JBBPCY010000019.1, read on the forward strand.
CATGATATGGAATCTTTAACTTTAAGCCACATGGAAAATTCAGACATGAACAATGCAGAAGATAATCAGAAGATAATAAACTATAGGGGACTAAATAACGTGAGACGATTCGTTTTGTGCTGCTAATTGTTTCTTCTTTAGTTTTTTTTTTCCTTTTAATGAGGCAACTTTCTGAAGTACACAGAAAATGATTTTACACTTGTTTGGAGAAAAAAAAGCCAATAACACGTGCATTTTGATAATTACATTGAAGATTGTAGGCATTATGCTGTTGTTCCTGGTTCATTGTCTTGGTTAATAATTACACTAAACTCAATTGTGGTAGGATCAGAAGATTATCTTCATAACTAACACTGTGCTGGCACTGCAAAGGCTAATTCTCGTAATCCAATTACATGAGATTACTGTGGCTCTCAACTTTGCTCTATGAGTCAACACTTTCAAATATTCCAAGCAGGATGAGTACGCACCACCCAACAGAACATTCCTTTTTAAAGACCTTCTCCCAACATGAGATGCATGCCTGGATGGGTATACACACCTTCACATAGTCCCAGGGTTATGCAAAGATTTTCATAGATTTGTAGACAATTACAAAATAAGTGCAAAGGCTAAAAGTGATTTGAATATTTGAGTATTTAACATCTGGAAAAAGCTTAAAATCTTTATTTGACAATAAATATGTTAGAAGAATTTCCACCTTCACCTTCCACCTTCAATTTCAGACTAAGTTCAAATACAGAATTGATTTTAAGCTGAAGCTGGATCTTTATTTGATTCATTACATTCTATAACCACAATATTGGACTGTGTTTGTTTGACATTACTTACAGAATTCTGTAATTATGTTTTAAACAGATTTCCTGTTCTGAAGTTTACTAATCTTAAACTTCAACAAATGTAGTTTTGTAGAATGAATTGGGAAAATCAGAGATGATCTGTTGTGTCCAGTTCTTACAGTAGTGATAGAACAAAGAGGAGTGCAGGTGCTGGGATCATTATTTAAGATGTTCATGATCAAAGTTTTCCCCAAGTTCCTCTCTCAAAACTCTGCCCATCAAGGTTTCTCATGGATTTCTTTATGAAGCAGCACAAAACAGAAGCAATACCTTTGAGAAATTTATTAAGTATGTATTCATAATTGCCCCTATGCTAGAGGCTGTACCATCATTAATAGACACCTGTTAGTTAGTCATTTAAAAAAGTGGACCAAGTGAAAGTAATAACTTCAGTTCAAAGGAAAACACATTTAACTGCACCTTTGAAACTTGATTCCATTATGTGTGTGTGCAGGATTTGCAAGATTACTTAATACCTTTATCTATAAATTGTTGAGAAATCCTCAGAATGCTGGTGAGGACCAAGATTTAATCGATCAACAACAATTTATGAGATGCTGATTTTGTTGATATCAGGAAATGGATTATCTGAAGATATTTTTTTCTTCTCCCCCTCCTCCTGTTGACTTTTTTTTTTTCTTCTTCCTTATTTATTTTATTTTTTTCTGTTTTCTCTGTCTCCTGGTCTTGTCTGCCATAATATAGTTAAATAAAAAGGTAGAAAATTAAATAAATAAATAAATAAATAAATACGTTCATTAAAAATAATAATAAAAAAAAGGCTGTGAAAGATGATAGCACAGCTACACATACACACTGTCATGTGTTATCTGTGTTACTGACAGACGGGGGAAAAAAGACAATTTTCTGGTTAATCTGGTAGGACAAAGGTGGCTAAAGGTGAACTTCAGGGATTCATTTCAGGGCCCCTTCTTTTTACAGTATATAGTCCTTTTTTTTGTCAAAATGTGCCAAACGTGTATTGTTTTGCTGTTGATTCAATTATCAAAAAGCTTGTTAGACAGCTCCAGCTCTTTCAAAATGCTGCTGCCAGAGTTCTAACCAAAACCAGGAAGAGAGGTCACATTACTCCAATGCTCAGGTCCTAGCCCTGGCTCCCAGTTCACTACAGAATTGATTTCACTTTGTTGTCCAACGAACTGCCCACCAGTATCAGAACTGCACCAACTGTAGCCTTAAAAAGCTGCTAAAAGCCTTATATTCTGCACCGTCTTCGTTTCAATATAAGCACGTCTAATTCAGTATCAGTCTCATTTTATTGATTTTCTGTGTATTATTTTAACTCTTCTATTTTTTATTTTATTTTATTCTATTTTATCTTATTCTATTTTTTTATTCTCTTCCTGTAAAGCACACTGAACGACGTTATGGTCTGGAAATGTCTTATATGAATAAGCTTACTTGGCTCGACTTTATTGTTTTGCACCTTCTTAAAATCAAGCTATGAGTAATTACAAAAAGCCTTAAATGTCAGTTTTACAGGGAAATGTACAAATATCTTGGAATACTGTTCTCTGACGTTTAAGCCTCATGTATCTTCTGGTAAAGAAACTGAACAGATGCATGCGCTAGCGAGCATTATGCTCATCATGCGTGAACAAATGAAGTACTTTCGGCTTTGTGTTTAGCAGAAAAAAAATATTCATGGGCTCCCCTGTACACTACTGCATTTTTTTCCTGCTGTGTGCTTTTGAGAGACTTCCTTTAGCAATGGCAGTAGTCCTAAAAGCAAGAGAGAGGCCTCATACAAAAAAATGTATATATCAGCAGGTTAACAATTTTAACTTCCAGAAATCTTCATTAGTGACTTTAAGTGACTATCAGTCAATTCATTCCTGTATGAAGTGTTTTTTTGTTTCCCAAAAAGCCTAAATAGGGTAGATAAAATGTTACTAGAATAATTACTTTGTGATCACTGACCACTGACTGACCAGCTAAAAAAAAACTTAACTTTTGCAAAAGATTCAATGCGACGGGGCTGTAATGACCCCTCTGTATAATCGGGGGAGTGCCCTGCACCTTCCATCTCGAAGGTGTTGAGATGAAAGCCTCCAACCTTATTACGTACACACACACACACACGGCTAGTCATGGCTGCTGTGTTGATTTCGCAGATTGTCAGAAAGCCTTTCAGAGGCTGCCAGCTTTGCATTATGTTTTCATTCGCTGGTTGTCTGCAGCAACTCAGGCGGAACCATCTCATTTGTGATAAATCACACATTATGGCGTTGTGTTTTTAGTGCAAATGTTACACGAGGCCCATGAAAGCTAATCAAAGAGGTGTATGTGAGAGCGAGTAAGTGGTGACAATATCTGAGAGCATAGATTATGGTGGGTGGATGGCTGTCTGCGTTAGAACCTTTTTAATCCAGTAACTCTTTGATACTGGTGAAGAATAAGAATAAAAAGGGCTTATGAGGTGCGGCATTACCTCAAAGGAGGGAGTTCGAATGTCGGCTTATATTGGAGTATGTTTGCTTGCCTGTGAATTGTTTTATCTCAGGTGCCCTCCTGAATAAAAGCACTGGGTCTTCATTTTCTCTCAAGAGTGCAGAATCGGAAAATAATGCTGTACGTGAAAGTAAGGCATTGAGTCAGGATGTAAGTCTGAGTTGGGGGCTTTGTTTAAACAAAACACTGGGTAAAGCAATGAAATTATATATAAGCACTGAATTAAACTGATAGACAACCACGGGGATGCCAAAGGGAAAACAACTCAAGACTCAAACAAGAGCACACTGAAACAAAGGGACTTGAACACTAAATGGCATTAGACACACCTGGGTAGGGGGGGAAACAAATCCCACACAGGTGGAAACAGAGACAAAAACACTGTGCACAGCAGAAGCACGTGGTGGAGCACGACTATTGCAGAGACAAGGAACAAGAGTAGAAAAGCACATGGAGATGACACAAGAAGAAGAACCGACACGGTATGAAACATCGCAGGCCATTAGACCTCTGAATGCACATAACTATATAGTCTCTGGTTGACCAGTACATTCCAGTAAACTACCTCACTTTATACTTTTCATATTACACTCTGGACTTTCAATAGCACCTGGACTTTACCTCTGTTTACTGTCACTACATGCACTCTTTTGTCCTGTCACTTGACTTGATTAGCCATACTCTACACTAAATCAATGTGGTTCTATGCTGCTAACAGTCTCCTGTGCATAAAAAAGGTTTGGTGCAATGTTGTTCATCCTGGACTTTACTGTTACACTGCTATATAATCTACTTACTGTATTGTCTCGGATTTACACCCTATTCACGCTATTGTCACATTGCTACCTTGTCTATTTGTTGTATTGTTTCTGTCGTACCCTGCACTTTGCTCAGTGCTGTAATTGTGTAATACTCACCTGGATGGTGCAAAACGGATCATTCTAGAAGGTCAACATAGCATCCACACTGTACTGTTTACATAAACTACTACTAATTGTTGTGTCTATTGAGTTGGTTTGTAAAGTTTATGTATGTGGAGAAACGTCTCATCACACTACGTATGTACATGTTCACAGCTGCTGATGACAAGAAAATAACTCTGAACCTTGAACAGAGACATGGATAATGCAGGGCAAATGGACCCAAATCACATGGGGAGGTAACCTAAAAGGCAAACTATGGTAATCTCCACAGGTAATCTTTAAACTTACCCATTTCAGGGCCAACAGTTAACAGTGTACAGTCTGAAAGGCAGGGTGTAGTCAGCATAGGCCAGTACCAGGGCTTTCAACCAGGCTCAAAGCCCCAAATGCTTGTTCACACCCCTCTGATCACTGTACAAACTGCCATGAGGCCCGTCTGCTCCCTTCCACAAAGCATGCAGGGTTGCTGCCTTTTTAGTGAACCCTTGGACAAACCCCAAAAACACACCCCCGTATTGTCATGGGTCAAGGCCATTCCTATATGGCTGTCACCTTTGTATCTGTGGCCACTCTGTCCCAGGTAGTGTACCATCCACTGGAACACACCACTTCACCAATTGTAATTTCAGCTTATAGGCCTGCAGGCATTGTAATACCTGTGAAATTAACAAAATACCAAAAAAAAACACAATAAAAACATCAAGGTAAATCCACAGACAGTCATGTGCCTTGTCCTGAAGAAACTTCTGCGTTACTCACTGGAAGGTCGCTGGCACATGACATAGTCCAAAGAGCATGTGTTGGAATTGATATAAGCCCATGGGTATGCTGAAGGCAGTCTTTTCGTTGTCATCGGGGTGGAGCCCCACTTGCTAGTACCCACTAAACAAATTCAATTTCCATAATTCAATTTCCTGTAGTTCTCACAAAATCTCTATAAACTGCCCTCCTTTCTCACCAAAACAACAGGGACGGCCCATGAGCCGGAATCATGCTCTCTCATAATAATCCCTGCAGCTCTTTCAGTTCTTCATACAAGGACACTTCCAGTTACTTTCAGGGTCCCCCAAAAGCCAGAAGAAGAGCCTATGCCCCTCTACCCCATTAAGAGAGAGTCTAAACAGATTTAGGGGTTTTACAAACTTACTGAGGAAAGTTTTCCTCCTGCCAACTTTCCAAATGAAGTTCAGGATTACTGGTCTCATAACTCAAGTTTGACAAGTAGGCTTACCTCACTTGCCCTGTATGGCGATGAAACTAGCAGAAACATCTCAAATTCCTCTGTGAGTAATGTAAAAGGAATTGGAAATGCAGGGCTCCAGTCATCAGGCACTCATTAAAGTGCTTCCCGAGGAGGTAAACTGGGTATGGGAGGGTGTGTGCATCCGTGTGTCAGTCCCTCTCTCTGTTTCACACTGGCTCACTCACACATATTCAGACTTTCTACACATAAACATTCAGTCTTAATGCATTTCAAAAAGTCACTGTGTTTGACCCATCTCTTCTTCTTTCTCCTTATTTTCATCCATTCCTTTGACAGAACAGTGCCCCATGGTGGGATAATCCTTGGGTTTGCCCTGCAGCACAGCACACCGAGCACCTAGGCCTCAATGGAGCATCAACTTCTCTCAACCTGAGAGGATGAAAGATAGAGGGAGAGAAAGCTGGAAATGAAGCTACTTCTTCCTCTCTGGCTCTAATCTGCGTGGCTCAAATGCTGTCTCCACATCTGTTCTTACAGTGTAGCTACCGTACATAGCCTATTATTTTTAGCCCAGTGTAAAAACACTTAGTTGTGATGTGACTGTGGTTCCAAGCATTGCTGCTAAACTGGCCTAGAGTGTGATTTCTCCTCTGTAATGGAGGGTTTTCACTAAACTGCTGGTGGGAGCCATATCGATTGTTTCCATACATGGATCATTTTGTATTCATTACACACGAGGAATTAGAGAGGAGATGATGGCTCCAAACGGGATTCTAAAAACCAATTTTAATCTAAAGACTCTCGCCAGATAAAGCTACATTGATTTTAGAAATAATTTGGAAGTCTATTACATCGCCTTTTATCTGCTATTGCAGCCAGAGGACCAATATGCAGGGTTTGTCGTTTCATTCATCAACTATTAGTTCAGTCTGAAATATCAATATGTTTTGCGCTAGAAGGAAATAGGGTATGGAGGGGCTTCTCTCTTTTCTCCTCTTTAGAGTTTGGAGGGTCCAGAAATGATTGTGCTGGCCACTTTCCCATGCTACCCTCTCGGACAGTGAAGTAAAAGAGTAGAAAATAGAAAAGTGTCTGCCATCTCTTCACACTCGGCTCAACACACACTCACAAACACAAACTCCATTTCTCCTCTTGAAAGTGCTTGTGGCTGTGACTCCCTGAAGTGGTCTTAAAGGGTATATTGTAATCTGAGTGGGCAAGGATCTCTCCCTGCTGATACCAGACCAAACAGCTGAACCGCTGCCTGCAGCATTCTCACTACTAGTGCCCCACACTGGTCCACCTCACTGTTGCTAGCTCTCCATAACATTCAGGGGTACACATAATGACAACCATTATCACTGCAATCGCTGTCTAAGCCTCAGATGCTCCAACACACACAAAGCAGCTTATATGTATTGCTTGTAATCTCACTACAACTATCGTCATTTGGTCAATTCTATGTGACTATCTCCGAATTCATATGTATGTACGTCTGTGCAGTAAGTTTTATCTGTTTAATGGGATATTGCGGCACTGGTCATGGTGTCTTTTGCCAGGAAGGCAGATAAAATTCCAGACAAATGGAAGGTCCACAAAAACTTGATGAGATAGGCTGTTAGTCCAAACTGTTTTGTTTGTTTACTTTTACATTTTTACACTTTCTGTTCTATTCTTTATCATCATCATTATTGTTATTTTCATACTCGATGTCTTTTTGCCTGTTTATTTTTGGTAAAGCACTTTGAATTGCATGTAGCATGAAAAGTACTCTGTAAATAATTACGATCATTCCTTTACATTATACCTCGGGTATATTCTCTAACTGTCTAAGCAAAGCATATTGTTTGCTTATAACATGATTTCTGAGCATTTTGAGATGTGCTCAAGCTTTAATCTCCCCCAGTTCTTGCAATGGATAGTGTGTCTATTAAAACTGAATGTTTTACCACTTGTAAATCATCAAATGTTTATGCAGAAAATTGTTAATTGTTAGAAGAAAAACATTAAGCTAACTATTGACTATTTTTACACATCTTCAATTTCACTCATTATTTTGTGGTTGTACATTTTATTGTTGTATATTACTCAGGTCAACAAAAATGTTTTTTGTAATCATCAGAAACCACAACACACTTTTCTAAACCTGCTTTCAGTTTTTTGCCGTCACATCAACTTTTTGAATTATGAGTAATATTAGATTTGCAATAGACTTGCATGCGGTTTTTATTAAACCACAGGC
>JBBPCY010000019.1:16800652-16817856 GCA_037974405.1 Brachyalestes nurse
CAATGTAGCCAATAATAAAAACAAAGGAAATCGTTGAATGAGAAGGTGTGTCCAAACTTTTGACTGGTACTGTATATTAGGAGACATTTCAGAAGGTGAAATGGAATGTCATTTATTATTTGTCACTTTTAGTTCCTTAAAATAAGCAGAAAAAAAATTCAGAAAAAATACAACTCAAAATCTTATCTTGAAATCACACTTCCCTTCATAAGAAGATGTGATCTAAACAGAAACTTGAAAATTTCAGCACAGAATGTAAGGGGAATTTAAATATTAGTCGTTGCTTAACCTCCCAATCATACATCATGATAACATTTGAATAATATAACGAAAAGAAAATAATATCTCTATGGTAATGTTAATTTCTGCTAGTGCTGTTTGTTACCTGAACTGTAAGGTAGGGATCCACAGCTTTAGTCCGGGAGAGCTGGTGTCCTGCACAGTTTCGAGATTTCCTTGCTTAAACACACCTGTTAATTGCCATCTTTAGTGAGTTTGTTGGGGGACTACCAGACTGGGCTGTACAGGCCCTCCAGGACTGGAGCTGGCAATCCCAGTAAAGAGAACTTGCTTGACTGTTTCAACCATAGGAAAATCCTCATGGTACAATATTCTGTTGGGCATTTCAAAGTCATAACTAGGGGCAGCTGGTGTCCTCGTGGTAAAGGAGCTGCCCCGGCGATCAGAAGGCTGTGGGTTTGAATCCCAGGACTGCCAGTGGCACCACCATGGTACCCTTGATCATGATACCTACCCACACACACTAAACCCTGCATTGCTGGCTGTCCACTGCTTCATTTGAATTGATTAAATGCAGAGATGGGGTCGAGTCTGAGACTTGAACTCGAGTCACACTTAAGTCGCACAAACAAAGACTTGAGACTTGACTTTAGACTTGCCCTCAACGACTTGAGACTTGACTCGGACTTGGGTGTTGTGATTCGTTCATGTCGTGGAATTATTTATTTATATCTTGCACTCTTTCTAACGACTCCCCGTTTGCAATAAAAACCCCCAAAAACTGTTCACCTCACCCCTGTGTCCTATTACTTTTGTTCGAGGTGGACGGTTTTCGGCTAATAGAGGTTTTCGAGGGGTCGTTGGAAAGGTGTCACCGAGTTTCACATTTAGAGTGCGAGATATATGTTTCACATTTAACATTTAGATTTAAGATCATTTAATGTTGGTGAGGGAATATCACAGCACGCAATCCAGCCCCCTGCTAAGTAACAGCCAACTGTAATCACGGGGCGTGGCCAATTAGCATATCTTCTAAACATTTAGAGCTCAAAAATCTCACATTTAGAATCGCCATTTGTAAACATTGCCACTCACAGACTTGAGACTTGACTTGGACTCAAGCACAAAGACTTGACAATTGACTTGGACTTGGTAAAAATGACTTGTTAACATCTCTGATTAAATGCAGAGAAGAATTTCATGCTGTGGTGCGGTGTTAATACAAAACAAAAACGGCCACTTTACTTTTTTATCTCCAGTTTAACTAAACTTTTTTATCTCCAATAAAATTTAACAATAAAATAAGAGTATTACTACAATAGTTTAAGTTTTTTTTCCATCCCAATCATTAGGCATTCTCTGAAGACCTAGAAAGCCCAGAGGGTTCCCACCTATAAATATACTGCCGCTATCGTTCAAACGTAGCAGCAGAACTGTCTTTTAGTTCAGGTGCTGCCGCAGCCTGAAATCTAGGCATGCTGTGGATTTGCCTACACCCCAAATATCTTCTCATGGAGCTGTATGCTACATGTGATCAGCAATCTGATCATTAGCTGAAGACAGAAAAGAAAGATTTGGGAGAATAGGGCTTCCCCGAAGAGAGGCGAAAGCAGTATCTCAACCATACAGTTGGATTGGAGCTGAAAGCTAGAGCCAAATATGCATTCTCTCCCTACAAAAAAGCACTTCTTATCCCTGCTCCAGCAGAACACACTGGCAATGGTTCATAGCAAGAGAGTTCTGAGTGGGTAGATTTAGGTTGGAGAACAAATGGAACGTATCAGAGACTGTTCCTCCATGCAAAATCTCCAAATCCCATTTCCAGAGTTTTTGGTCTTTGCTAGATGACTGTCCTCCGTTGCTCAGGTTTTCAATAGGGTTTCTGGTCATGGTACTGGAATGGCCACTGTAAAAGTTAGATTCTTTTTTGGTTTGTGATGATGTCTCATCATCATTTTCATCATCTCACGACTTTTTGCGCAGTCATCCCAACACTCAATTAAATCAAAATATGACACCGCTTCGCTAACCTGTGTATTTTAGGGTTAAGGTTAAGGTTAAGGTTAGGGTTAGGGTTAGGGTGAGGGTTCGGTTTAGGGTTAGGTTTAGGTTTAGGGTTAGGGACTTTCCCTGTCTCACGGCATTTCAACCTGTTTTAACCGCTTTGCCAATAAATACGATGAGGAATCAACTCATTATTTCTCTCCTACTGTCCCTCAGTAGTCACCAGTTAGCACAGATACTGACGAAAATGCATAGTAGTGAAGCGTTGTCCTAGCACAAAAAAGTGAAGCGTTGTCCTAGCACGAAACAAAGCCCTAACTCATCGCATGATGTCCCACAACATCACAGATCCACCACCATACTTCTCTCTCGAGATTTTTGCTTCTTCATTCTTTTTGTCCAGCAGAAGTGTCCAATCTTACAGGCATAAGGACGGGGTGGTTGCATGTTTTCATTTCAGCCAGGACACCACATTTCAAGAGATAGAGATCTTTCTTTAGGTTTCATCTTCTACATGCCTCAGATAACGCACCCAAAATAAGGCAATTATTGAACACGATAAGTAGACGCAAGTTGTGATCAGTTAGCATTACAAACTCTAATTCTGCAGAGTGCTGGATCTCCAGCAACAGGGTGGGTGATCATATTGATTTGAAAATAAATATTTCACTATCTCATCAAGTCCTGTAACTTTGTTAACTGTAAATGTGTGTTATTTTACATGTACAAATCGACTATTTAAAATGTCATAAATAAGTAGCCCAATTGCAAAAGTAATTACTACTTAGAACACTTCCTTTCAGATTCATGCGTCATTATAAGCCATAGTAATCTATATGGATTCAAATGAGACAAAATGTTAGTGTTTATGTGGGGAACTGCATGAACTGCTGAATATCCAGGTTGAGCATTTGTGAAACAGTCAGCAAGACTTGCAGGCGTTACGAACTCTCTTTTCTGAATAGCTGAGGCATGAGGATTTTTTTAAGCACCTGCTTTAGAGGCTGAGGAATCACCTGTGCCGGTGCTACAAGTGTTGCCTCTTCCCATGCTACATTAGAAGCCTTATCGCAGGTTGTCACTTCAAGTGGCATTTGGACCATAGCAGTGGAGGTAAATGGTAATGCATTTTCCCTGGTGTCAGCTCAGGCTCTGCTTTTAGAAAGACGTGCGAACTGTGGGGTTTCCCATCTCTCATTGCAGCAGAATGGGGGTTGGAGGGTGTGTGTGTGGGGGGGCACCGTAGCAAACAAAAAGAAAGGATGACAGTCTGGAGAGAAAGAGGTGAGAGAGAGAGAGAGAGAGAGAGAGCTTAAGGAGTGACAGATACTCTGATGCTCCAGCAGGGGTGCTCGCCTCAGGGGCTGGCGGCTGCTGCTGGCCTGGCAGGGGGGGCGTCTGATATTGGGAATGACTGGATGGAGCTCTGTGGTTCTCCTGAGAAAATCCAAACAGCTCCTCTGCAGTCGATATGAAAATCAGCTTGAGATCCCGTCAGGGAAGAAGAGGTAGTGGGATTCTGAGCTGGTCTGATACGCCAATAGACGAGGCTCATTTATCTCCCTGTGACTTTCCTTCATGTAATGCTTACATCATGCAAGATCATTATCGCCACAGTGAAGAAGAACACAAGAGAAGGTTGGCAGAAAATATTCCAATTGAAAGATTTTTCCCACAAAGTCAATGTAAAAATTGGCCTTTGAATAACTAAGTAGACAAGAAACTTGTATTATATCTTGCTAATCTGTGCCTGCAACACCACAATTAACCTTTATTTTTTCATCACTTAGACCTCGTGATGGAACAAAACGACCATTATCATGTCATCGGTGCAAAGATGACCCAAGATAAAGAGCTACTCAAGAGCTCCTATCGCAATTTGCCTTAGAGCTATAAGGACACTTCTGTTGTTCATTTCAAGTTAGATCAGAAAAGCACTTCTGGTTCCAGCCATCAGAAAATGTCAAAACAGTGCAGAGTTTCCTCCTGTTTTAAGATCTGAGTCTAATAACAGACAGCAAGCAGGAAAAATAGTACATAATATACAGTTATTGGCATTGTTATTACTCAGTAATCTTTGCTGCAGTGCTAAAAACCGCACTGGGTTCTCATAATTATTTCCTTAGCTACTGAGTATGAATGTGTACACAAATGCATAATAACATAATTACATCATAAATACACAAAATAATCTTGGTTTCCAAAATAGTTGTTAAACGACCATTAAGAAATATCACATTAAAAACTCCTTGCAACAGAAAGCCTTCCCTGTGCAGGCCTCCTTAAACCATGCTGTCTAGAAGTGTAGGGACCTTACTGGTTAAAATAATGAGCTTTGGACAAAGTACAAAGCCTAAAGGCCTTGGGTGAAAGTTTGATGAAATATTACTTTAGTTAAAGTAGAAAATACTAATTAATAAAATAAATCAATAAAGTTAGATTTCTAATTGAAGTACTATTAATGTATGCGTCACATACTGGCTTTGCTCGCTCAGGCTGGGGGCACACATGCAGACTTCCATGGCTTTTCTTTTATTTTCAAAATACAAAGTAAAAGGCATGGTGGCCAGAAAACAAAAAACAAAGAAGAACCAGCATGAACACAAAACCAGCATAAGGTGAATGGTCACTGAGACATGAAACAATGGAACTTAAATACACAAACAGTGCAATACAGCTGCTGTACTTAATCCCCATCTGTTTCAATTTAAAAGTCCTTAAACAAAACTTAAACAATAGTGGCCTCTAGGGGCTGCTGACTGGGGATGTGGCAGTATGTAATTATCAAAGGGAAGAGTAAAAGTAAAGTGGCCCCTTATAGGTGAACACACCACAGCACACAGTGTGAACAATGTAAAATTCTGGCAACAATGAGGGGTGCCATGGGGAGCAGTGCATGGGGACGGTACATGGCTGAAGGGTTCCTCAGTGATGAAACTAGCAGTGTTGGGATTTGAAACCCACAACCTTCTGATCGCAGGGGCAAGACTCTAACCATGGCCACCAACTGTAAAAGCGAATAATTAGTTATTATCAGGGGCTGTCATAATTACTCAAAGACTAAAGGTTTTTTAAATTACTCTATTTAAATTATGTATTTAAATTACACTGTATTTACATTTTTATAATGTATGTTCTCGATTAATTTGCTCAGTGATTACTTTACAATTTGAATGATAAACTGGAAATCTGCAGGTCATAATAAAGCCATGTTCAGAAGTCTTCATTCTATAATCTGGAAAGTTGTAGCTGTAAAGTCATAATGAACTTTCTAGCTTCTCTACATGTGTGAACAAATCGTGGACCTTGTTTTTGGATATTTTAGGCAATGCCAGCATTTCTCCCATTTCGGACACCAAAACTACAGAAAGTGCAAGAGTGAAGGGAAGGATATTTGACTTTGAGTGTAGCGGAATGAGAGCAAAGTCCACTGTAAACTACACTATAACAGCAGTCTTACATGTTTATTGCATGTCACACTGCAGGAGATGCTGCAACTCTCTTGGCCAAATTATTCCACGGCAGGCTGTGCTAATTCAAATATGCTGCAGGTCCGATTATACAATAAAGATTTTCTGAAGATGATGCAAGAAAACGACAACCTGCATTCTGTCTTTTTAATATTTTATTTTATTTATTTTTTATTAAACCTTATTTTACCAGACAAGACATCAAGAACACATTCTTATTTGCAACAATATTGGAGGGTGGACAGACGAAAGGAAAGGAGAATGACTAATTCATCCCAATCATTACCAGCTGTAGAAAGGATGTGTTGAATGTTATTACTAGGATGTAAAGGGAAGACTGTGTATTGTACTTGGTCACAGACAATGGGTATAACAGTGGGGTAAGTATCCAAGTATCCAACACTTTTCTGTAAATGTAAACCTGTTAGTATGCAGCACCATTTAACCAGAGAATACAGGCAGTGTTGTGTTTGGAAGGGGGCATTCATAGCCATTGAATCGCAGAATAATAAACTGTCAAGTGTTTGCAAGTCAGTCCCCATAATCCAACAAGGGAAGTACGATCATTTGAACTGTTATGCGTTTGGCACAGGGTGTGAAAAAGGAATGATTTCTATCCAGAAAGACCTACATTTTTCCATTAAACTTTGACTGTACCATGATGAGAGACGGACAGTTAACTAAATTCACGTGTAGTAAGGTATGTAAGCTAAGAAATGAAGCCATTACATGCAGTTCCTTTTTTGGTTACAAGCATTGTAGCAGCAGTCACACTCCAACAATCACAGGCCATTGTCACATACTGCTAAATCAGAGCTTGAACCTATGCTAAGATGCCTCAGAAAACGGTAATACCTTAGGACAAATCAATGCAGGGCAACAATTAAAATTTTAATCGCAATCAATGGCATGATTTTCTGCAATTAATCGTGATTATTCGCATGCATATTAATGTGTATTATATTAATGTGATAAAATAAGTAAATAATGGGTAACATGATAGTAGCGTGTTAACATGTCCAGCACTAGCACAAATATTTGAAACCGTTTTTTACTACAGTAACAAAGTGCTTTTCAATACTGTAAGTAAGTTAACTTTATTTATAGAGCACATTTCAATAACAGTGCATTGGTGTACATAAAATAAGATAAATAACACTGAATAAAATAACATAAATGAGATAAAATAAAATAAAATAAAATAGAAATAGAAACAGAAATAAAACATCCCAGAGACATTTACCCACTATACTAATAAAATCAGTAGTACATAACAGCTAAATTCACTCAAATGCTTAAGTAGAAAAGTACATTTTGAGACTTTTATTTAGATGAGGAGAATCTGATACCTGCCGGCCAGGAGTTCCATAGCCTTGGTACCGTAACAGCAAAAGCTCGGTCACCCCTGAATTTCAGTCCACTGCCAGGATGGCCAAACAAAGCCCCACGGACTGAAGGTCTCTGGTGGTAGACTGTAGCTGGAGAAGTTCTACAATGTGTGAAGGGGCCTGACCATTCAGTGCTTTACAAATAAAGAGTAAAATCTTAAACTTAACCCTAAAACTGGGAGCTAGTGAGGAGCTTTAATATGTTTCCTTTTTTAGTGCCGGTCAATAACCTTGGTGCAGCATTCTGCAAAAAAAAAGAGGACAGATTAATGCCTGCGTCAAGAGCATCGCAATATTCCAACCGTGAGGAAATGAAGGCGTGGATAACTTTTTCTTAATGTGACAATGAGAGGATTTTTTGAGAAGAGTCTCAGCTGAGCCAGCAAATAGAGAGATGGCGTTCCCCAACGCCTGGTGCCATCTTGCCCATCTTGTCAACTGAAGTAACAGAAACGTGTCATTTAGAAGCCGTAAAGTAATAACACAGTTGTGGCTTTGCTGTGACACAATGACATAATGTCTGGACAAGTGTGAGCCTGCATTGAGGTCACAAGAGATTAACAGCTTGTTTTGGATGTTAAAAAACATTTGATCAGTCAAACAAAGAAGTGACTGAAGTCTGAATTATTCCATGCATTTGTTTGCTCCCTCTAAATAGTAGTTCATGACTGGCAGATTATTTTCTGTTTGTCTAAAAAGAACCGTGTTGAGAGCAAATAACACCTTTCTTAAGAAAATGAGTATATTAAAGCTATTTTACTTATGGGATTAGAGTAATCTTAACTCTGTGGCGTCACTGAGGACTGGGTCCCTGCAGAGTGGATAGTCTGGGTGGAGGTTTGTGTCACCCTGGCCTTTGTTGGGAGTGTGGAGAGGCCTTGTAGGGGACGGCTGAGTTTATCACTCTTAATGAGAGCCTCTCCTCTCTGCCACGCTCCATTACTCTGAGCTGATGACAAATGGTATGGTTCTTCGCGTCTGACTGACCTCAGGGGCTCTTTAATTAATCAGCTCTGGCCACTGTGTGCTCCAGTGGTCACTGGGCTCCGAGGAAAGGTTGACGTTTTGGATGGCTCTAATATTTTGCTACGTAAACACGCTTGTGCTTGCACTCACCCAGTCATAACATTCACAGCCCTCGACGTCTGCACTCTATTAGCTGACCTTCAGCAGGTGCTGCGGTGAAAGCATGTGGGTGTTTGCACCTCGTGTAGACCCACACATTAATGACACGTGCCCCACCCAGAATCCTCTGTTTGTTCATTTCAGCTTGTGCTCTCCTCATTGCTCGCCTGCACCCCCAGCTCTCTTCCAGATGTGACAGCAGGTCCTGCCCTCGTAGCGGCACGTCTGCTGCCTGCTTGCATGGGGAGCCTAATGGCAGGATTTCTGATGTGTATTAGAAACACATCTGTGAGGACCATCTGTGTGTGTGTGTGTGTGTGTGTGTGAGAGAGAGGACCAGCTAGTCTCTAGCTGGTCCTGTATTCTGATCTGTTTCTGCTTCAGATCTCTTTGTCCGTCTGACAGTCTTTGAATCTAATGTTCATGCATCACTCCTCAGTCCCACTTTCGCTTGGTTATGAACCCTTGATTTATAAAAGCTCAATCAGGGTCACCCAGAACACAGACAGGACACACATTATCCCACACACTGATGATCATTCTTGTTGATGAAGTTGAAGGATAAGCTGATCAACAGGACTTCAGAGGTTTTTTTTGCCGTTTTGAGAAGCTATCATGTGAAGCACACCAGCTACAGTCCATCCATTTCTGTGGTAACCAGTTTTTATTAGGGGACGCAGCAGCATGCCGTATGTCTTTATCTTCTTCAGATTATCAGAGAAGAACTAATTGCCGAGCATACAAACCATATATCTTCGTCTGTCAGAGTATTATGAGGACCCAGAACACTAAGCATTAAAAGATCAAGTTGACGAGGCATGGGTACCTCTTGGAACACCAAAAAATGAATAAAGTAAAGGAAAAAAATATATAAAATAATATAAAAAATAATATACAATAGGCAAGTTCTTTGTGAGGTTCCCTTATAATGCTGGAACTTAACAACTGATATTCAGCACTGAACATTCTCATATAAGGGTTTTTTTTTCAAAAGTAAATAACTTTTAACGCTGAAGTAGTATTAAATCGATGTCATAAGCCAGTGGTTTTTCTTACCCTTAGGGAGCTCTTTTGAGGGATGGCTAATCACAGCAGTATGGTTTGTGATAAGCAGGGTTAGGGCTGTTTTTTATTATGGTTTCTTTCACGAGGCACAACCAAATAGGAGCTGACAGCTGAAAATAATGTGTGTATATATGTCTGAGTGTGTGTGTTTGAATGTTGTATATTTGGCTTTATGTTTTATCCAGAAATTGATGACAGTAATGGTTAGAAATATCTGTCACAGCATTTGCTGTTTCAAGATGTGTTATATAAATAAACTGAAATTTATTTGACACAATATTTCATTCTGGTTGTCGGAGAAGAGTGGATATGCAGATCCAGTTTAAATTCTCTGTGTGAGACGTGAGATTTGGAGAGCTGCTGTGATTTTAGTGTGCAGTTTACATCAGCCGGTCTGTGTACTTCTGTGGGTGAGAGCCCTGAGGCTAAAACATACTGACAAAATTTAATCTGTAGAGAAACCCAGCTACTACCAAGACACTTTTCCCTGATGTCAAATTGGTAATGACGGCTACTTTTTGAATGATTACTCATGCAACTGCTAATCATCACCATTTCCTGGATATCCTTCACCCCAAAGCAGTAGTAATTCCCTCCAGTTTCTGGACCCTATATTGAACTGTACCCATAGCTCATCAGAAGTTCACTGGTCCATTTATAAAAGCCTCCTAATTGTAACAATACCATCAACAAAGGTCTCAAAAAAGCTGAAGTTTGTGAGATTGCAAGAGTGAGATGCTTTTCTTGAGTATACAGTCATCAGAAGCTCTTATTTTAATACACCAGCCCTTCTTGGTTCAGCTCCGTATGTCGGTGCTGACAAACTCTGCCCAAAGTTTAATGTCGAGCTAACCCTAAGAAAGAAACGGACTGAGTGGGAGTAAAAACTTTTTGACTGCATTCACATGGAAATCCATTGCGCCCTGATGCCCCATGAACAGTTGAATATGTCTGAATAGTGCTACCTGCCTGGCTAAGCACTTAAAAGCCAGTCATCTAAATAAGTGAACAGACTAACAGCCCTCAGTCAGCAATAGCCTTTTTGCTGCTTTTATATAAAAACCTGAGTACTTGAAGAAAGGCAGAATGGAAGGAGTAGATATTGACAGATTTTTCAATGAAAGATGATTCTTTTTTGTAACCAAAAAATATCTTGAGTAGAAACAGCTCTCTTCTGTTTTTTGCTTCTCTTCAGTAGAGTACAAGCTCTACAAGCTATATATATATATATATATATATTGCATGTATATTTATTGTTGCTTGTAGAGTGCGAATATTTATTCTAGAAGAACATGAACAGACTCACCCCGAGCCTTCGAGAACAGTGTTCCCTTAAACTTAGATAAAGCTACAACAAGCTGGAGCATGCCCTCCTCATAGACTGTCCATTCTGACATCGTGTAGCTTTGTTTGTAATCTGACAGGTTTGGCATCCTATGCATTCCTGGCATAACACTGGTTTCATTCTCTAGTGTAGGTAACACAGATCAGTCTCAAGAAGCTCAACTTGGTTAGTAGAAATGAAACACTGAGAGTCTTCATACACTTAGTGAAAGGACCTCAGACACTTGACCCACCAAGTGAAAAGGTTTCAGGGTCTTGATATCCATATAATTTGGTCCTAACCACCCTGGACATGATTGTTAGTAAATGGCCTGTGCAAGAAAAGTAAGAACTGTCTGGTACGCCTTCGCTGGTGAGTGGTTGCACACCTGTTGCAGACCCATGTTAAAATATAATTTTCCTCAGGCATTACTGCTGTCGGCACTTTGAGACTACTGTCCGAGTCAAAAGGGTAAATCAAGTTAAGTAAATTTATTTTTCACATTTCAGCCATATACAAACTACACAGTGAAATGAAATAATGTTCCTCCAGAACCAAGGTGCAACACAGGAGCAAAAACAGAACACCACAAGACTACCTGTAAATGGGAGTCTGAAGGAATGCAATTGGTTATGCTCTCAGAGGGTAGGATGGTGCTTCCATTTCCTGCAGAGTGGTATATCCATGATAACATACTGAAAGGAATGCCTGGAAGAGAACAGTCAAATGGAGTATCCACGCGTCATCTCATGCTCTAACTCCATTTCCCCGCCTTTCATCTAATCAACTAAGCCCTTTAATCTGACAGGTGCTATTCACAGACAAGTCAAGACATCAGTGGTCCTATACTGAAATAACTAGTCATCTTCTGCTCTCTCACAGTGTCAGAAAACTGAAGCAGTCACTGCAAAATCGCGTCCTTGGATTATCAGTGCAATGTGCCGGAGCTTTTTTATGGCTCTTAATGTCTGGGGGTGAATTCTTCACTTTTATTTCTGCTCTTGCAGTGTGCGCAGCAGGCAGGAAGGCTCTCAGGCAGAAAACAAATGGGATGTATCTTGACTGAGCTAAATTATCACAGGGCTGTAGTTGACTCTCCTTATTAGAACCCCAGTGAGGGAGGTTCATAATACGGTGGTATAACATGCCACACTTCCCCCCTACTTCTAATTCTTAAAGCAATTGTAATAACAGTGTGGACTGAGAGATGGGTGGCTAAATGGGACTTTAGGGATGCATTGACTCATAAGCATGCTACAGAACATGCTACAGTCACATGGTACCAATACAGTCATTTTTGAATACCTCTGTA
This sequence comes from Brachyalestes nurse, assembly GCA_037974405.1. NCBI lineage: Eukaryota > Metazoa > Chordata > Actinopteri > Characiformes > Alestidae > Brachyalestes > Brachyalestes nurse. Next base: position 16,812,581 of record JBBPCY010000019.1, read on the forward strand.
AAGTCAGAATATGACTTTGTACATACTTTGCACACATGGGCATACATTGTCTCATCTCTCAACCAGTAGTTGGCTTGTACTGAAACGTTGTCTAACACTCAGAAGTGTATTTTCACAAAAGGACCACATTTTGCACAGGGGCCAAGTATATGCCCCACATCCATGCATAATTACACAGGTCAACAAAATATTTTTTTTGTAATCATCAGAAACCACAACACACTTTTCTAAACCAGTTTCTCATACTGATTTCAGATCTGCTTCAGTTTTTTTCAGTCACATCAACTTTTTGAATTATGAGTAATATTAGATTTGCAATAGACTTGCATGTGTTTTTATTAAACCGCAGCCACCAATCAAGTAACTGTTCCAGTATTTTCAGTGTGAAGTCAGATAGACACACACACAGTGTCAGTCAGCTACCGCTTTGGGTCCCGTTCAAGACGGCTTGTTTTGAACGGGACCCAAATTGTGAAGAATAAACCTGGTGATATCTCTTTATGTGAGAGAACTTCATGAACATGTTTTGTATAGCGCATAGACCTATTATAACGTTTTTTGAAAAAGTGAGTTTTGCATAATATGTCCCCTTTAACATTCTGCCTGAGAAAGAGACAAGATAAGCTCAAAGAGTTTGCTTGTGTCAATGTATGACGACTATTATAACCTATTTGTAATTGCTTATTAATGATTTATAAACTGTCTACAGTTTAATTTACAACCTGATTATAAACCTTTCATAAATCCTTTATAATGCTAGTCTTACTGTAACGTGTTCCCCAGTGAAATTTGTGTCAGTAAAGTTGGTTTAGGGCCTGTTATCCTACGTGCTCAGTGAAGAGGTGGGTTCTCAGTCATGATTTGAAGACAGCGAGAGACTCGGCGGTTCTAATGGTCAGCGAAGGTTCATTCCACCACTTAGGTGTCAAAACCGAGAAAAGTCTTGAAGCACATCTTCAGCTTTTGAAAAGGGGTATGTCAAGCCGGGTTATTCTTAATGCTCTAGGAGGGCATGCTGTGACCCATGGTCTGATTATTGCTGATAGGAAAGAAGGAGCTGGACCATTTATAGTGTCAGTGTTGAGGAACTGATTTTTTACTGATGTTATAAAGTAAGTATCTGCATGTTCAGAAAAGAATCTGCATGTTCAGATAATTATTGTGAGATGAAAATGAGAGATCTAAGATAATCCCTGGATTTTGTATGCCTGAGACAGGAGGCCTACAGTGAGGTCTCCAAACACTGGTTTTATAGTAAACATGCAATCACACATTCTCATGGATTTTCTCATGGAAATGCATCTAGTTGTTTTCTGGTACTTTTACATGTTGTACTATTGATCATTTTCATATTGTACTATTGGTCATTTTCAGGTTATAATGGGATGTCCCAAGACTGCTTCATAGTTTCTCTTTATGATTAGAAATATATTTCGTGAATATTATACTTTTCTTGCTTTGTTCTAACAGTGTTTCATCCATTTGTGATTCTTAGTGCACTTCATCAGCTTTATATTTGACTTTCATATGGTCTGTCATTGTTTCACTGCATACTGCATCCTTATATATGTAGGGACCACACTGTAAGGTCCCAGGGAACATCCAGTGATGCCCAGCACCTTTGGAATCACCTGGTAGCCTAAAACAAATTGCAAGTTGTTATATAGTTTTGTTGGGACCCAAGCATTGGGCCCTCTCTGTAGCATTAAGGCCCACTTCATATTTTCTTCAGGACATGTACAAATAAATAAACAAATATTCTGAATATCATATTTTACTGGAATGTCATGGTCTACCTTACCTCATAGTTTATCCACCTCTTTATTTACCTCTACACTGGTCTTCATGTATACTCTTCATGTATCTTAAATCAGCGGTGTTCCTGGGAAAGTATGCTGAGTACCTGTAGAGCATACCATTTTTCTTTCCTTCTTTCTTTCTTTCTTTCTTTCTTTTGTACTCTGCATCTTAGGATCAGCCTTAACTCTTCTGATTTTCTGAAACATGCAGAAAATCCTCCTTCTTGCTGGGCCTGCAGGAACCCAGTACAGAGAGCACACAAACATGCTGTACGCAGAACCCTCCCCCTCCCCCACTCTTGCCAGTGGCACTCTTTTACAAAAAAGGACTTGGCTGTTCCTGCCAGTGGCAATCTTATGTCTGAGGCTTGTGAGGATGGTTGGAGATCGTTGTAATGAAAAATGGCCTTTCCAGAGTGACTGGCAGGAGACATGCACATCTTTTTGGTTAGTTGTTTTAGTCAAACTGTTTTGTCAGCCCATGCAGTCTGCTTGAAGTGTACCCTCCATGACCCGACGCACACGGAATGAAGCCTTTTTTCCTGAATAGCGTTTCGCATCACAGCAGCGCAGCTTAGGATTTGACAGCTACCTAAATAGTGGCACATGATTCCTTCATTGATTATTTTACTTATCCACACAAACACACTCCAAAGAGCTCCGGTCATTCAGTTTAGAGTTCCTCTTTAGAACTTCCTTCTCTAGCGTAGATTAGAGTATTTTCTCATTTTTAGTCTTTAGGGGTTTTATGGTGGCTCAGCTTATCTCCTTTCTTTTTCCTCTTCCTTCTCATCTGTGTCAGATTCATTAGTTCCAGTCAAAATATGACAGGATTGCTTGTACGTGAAGTTCTGTCCTTCAAGAAAAAGAGACAATCACCTTTAAAAGTTGGAACTGGAAAAAAGCGTCCCTTGTTGTGAAGATGCACATGTGCAATAACTTGAACAACCTAAAAATATCTTTTTGTTGCTTGAGTCAAAGACCACAAATGACAAACTGTAATTTTTAGAAATCCTTAAGTGGTGCGGAACCTTTACATTATGTGGAGACTGCCAGCTTTATAAATGATTTTTTATATTTGCGTATCATGCTTAGAAAACTAATTCTTTAAAGAACCATAAACTGATTTCTCAGGGAATCAGTTCTATGCCATTGTTCCAAAGACCACCTTCTGACACGCTTATTTTTAAGATAGGAATAGGAACCTGGGATTTAACTGTCTGGGTATGCTGCCAAGATTTGTGCTGAGTGCCCAGACCTAACCATAAGGACTTGACTGCAATCAAATCCATGTTCCAGCCATGACTGAACAGAAGCCCAGCCATTTCTGGCTTCAGTGAAGGACCTCAGGGTGGAATAGGTTCTGTTTTCTCTGGATCTGTTCCCCTGACTTTAGCTTGTGGGGCTTATTGGCTCCTTCGTTCTGACTTGTGGGTCATGCCTGGCTGACTCTGTCCACTGGTCTCCTGCTGACCCTGAATGGGTTCACAGTGTGGCTGCCAGCCCTCAGGCCTGTACCTCCCCTCATGAGGAGCTAATGGGCGGAAGTGAGAAACGGCTCTATTTGTTTCACTGTGTGACTTTGACAGTGTTTGGTATGCTCCATATTTTTTAATAATTAAATGCAGAGACACCCCAACCCACCAGAAGAGCACTATTTCTGACATCTTCTCTGTGATTTCCCAATGCCATTTTCTCTTTTTATGTTTTATAAAAACACGAGAACACAGAAGGGATCTCCGACCCTTCTTGGATGTAGAATCTCTTTAGATCTTGCAGAGTCTCCTCTTGTGCATTCTGTTAAGTCAGGGGACTGGAAAGCCCATAGCAAAAGCTTGATTTTGTGTAACTATTTTTGAGTGCATTTTGATTTAATTTGTCCTCTAGATTGTTGTCCTTCTGAAAGATCAAACCATGACCAAATTTTAAGTGACCATTAACTTCTTGACAGAGGCAATCAGACTTCCTAGACTATAATTTCCCAGAATCCGTAATGTCATGCATGCAAACAATCACGTCACAGTCATATCACAGACCCTCCACCATATAAAACAATTGGCATCTGAGATATAGAATATACACAGATGTCCATATTCTATATCTCCAGCTTGTATAGTGTACATTTTATACTGCACTGTTAGTATTCTATTTTATTCTACTTTATTGTGTTGTTTCTTAATTTTTAACTTTGTACTGTCTACTTTTTGCCGTAGCAAAACAAATTTCCCACTTTTGGGACTAATAAAGGTTTATCTTATCTTATCTTATCTTATCTTATCTTATCTTATCTGTGTAACCATTTTTTTTCTATGCCAAATTTTTCATCTGACCACAGCACCCTGTCCCATGTTCCTGAGTTCCTGTGGTGTCTGGCAAAAGCCAAGTGCTTTTTCTTGAGAGAAAAAAATGAAAAGGTTTCTTTCCAGCCTTCTTTCCATACAATTTGTTGGTGGATTTGAAGATTTGGTGACCAAATCCTCTAATTCTGAAACTGCTCTGTTTAGACACTCTTCACTTTTCGGCTTTATGTCCTAAGCCAGGCTGTTCTTGATAGTTATGGACAGTGTTGTGCATGAACGCGTTCAATGAACGGCATTAATTGAACACGTTTCTATTTTTCGTGAATGCTGAACTGAACGAGTCGGTTTACAAATTATGAACGTAACCGTGAGTGACGTTCACTCTCGTGAACGCATTTCACGCTGTACGTTCGCAGGAAAGTGATCAGAAGATCGGAGGCTCTTGCGGTTGTGGACTGATTGTGGACTTGATCCCAAAGCAAAGAAGTGTATCTTTTTAGGATATGGAATAGATCTTACCACTTAAGCAACGCATCATGTTATGGTGAAAGTGGAAAAAATGGGGTGCAGGTATACTGTATATGGAATTTTATATATATATATATATTAAGGCTGTAACGATATACGATATAAACCGAAATCGCGATACCCAGGTTCACAAACCTGTATCGCGGTGCGAGAAAGCCGAAAAGTAGAACATCTGTACCCAAAAGGATCTTTGTTCTGTGCATGAGCGAGTGGATCCTCTTGCCATGAAACTATCTGTGGCATTTCTCTGGTTATGTTGTGAACAAGTGTTTCAGCAGTTATATACACTCTAAATGTGCCCTACACGCTTGTGCCTTGGGAATCTGACGTCTTTGTGAGTATTAATGTGTTCAGAAAGCACTCTAATGTGTGTTGGAATTGTTTTTGGTTGATAAATTTGATGCCAATGTAATGTAATGCTCATGTGTTTAAGCTAGGCTAATCATTAGGTGTGGCATTAAGATGTGTGTATTTGCTAGTAATTTATGTTTCCTTTTCTGTATATTTCAGTTACAAAGAAAAAACATGAGATCTTCAGTAAAATCAAGAAAAGTAAGCCTTGTGTGGAGATGTTTGTTTGCTGGCTGTCTAGCTTCACATAGTCGCGTGTCGTGAGGACAGCACACTCTGGGTCGATTTTTTTTTGGCT
>JBBPCY010000019.1:16817956-16829084 GCA_037974405.1 Brachyalestes nurse
AACTAGTTCATTTTTATTTGAATGAACTGTATTTTGAACTAGTTCTTTTTCAGTGTGAACTGGCACAACACTGGTTATGGATTTCTTAAACGTCTAAATGATTACCCTAACTGATGATTTGGGCATTTTAAGGCATGGTGCTAATTTATTGTATCTATTCCCTGACTTGTGCAAGTCATTAAAGTTTTGCAATGGAATGTTCTTCAGTTCATTCATTTCAAATATGTGTGGGATGATACTACATTTACAATTTAATTAATTAATTGTTATTGTGGTACCTATAATTGTGATGTGCTTTTATTTAAAAAATGTTTTTCCTAATTGGTGAACTGCCCTTTAAGGTTTTTCAGAAAACCAGTGTATGCCATCTCTTCTCGGGGTCAGTGACAGACATGCACCCTCCTATTTACATGATGTAAAAGAAAACATTATTCATCAGACCAGGCCACCTTCTTCTGTTGCTCCATGGTCCAGTTCTGATGCACGGATGCCCATTGTAGGTGCTTTCAGCAGTGGACAAGGGTCAGTATGGGCACTGTGACTGGTCTGTAGCTGTGCGCCCCCATACACTGTGTGTTCTGATGCCTTTCTATAAAAGCCAGCATTATCCTTTTATAGACCAAGCATTGTTTGGCATCACAAATGGCAGAGGGAAGGAGAAAGGCCATCCTACCCTTTCAGAAAGAGCAGGACCAATTAGGCTTTCTTGGACTCCCAACCACTTGGGCATTGCTGGGGATTGAATTTGCAATCTCACAAAACCGAGCTATGCATAGAAGGTTGCAACAAAGTTCTATAAGCTACTTTATACTCGTACAGTCGAGGCCAAAAGTTTTGAGAATGAAACAAATATTGGTTTTCACAAAGTTTGCTGCTTCAGTGTTTTTAGATTTTTTTTGTCAGATGTTTCTATTTTGTACTGAAGTATAAGTACAAGCATTTCATAAGTTTTGAAAGGATTTTATTGACAACTATATCAAGGTTATGCAAAGAATCAGTATCTGCAGTGTTGGCTCTGCAAATTGCCCTGACATGCTGTCAATCAACTTCTGGGCCAAATCCTGACTGATGGCAACCCATTCTTGCATAATCAATGCTTTTGTCAGAATTCGTGGGTCTCTGTTTGTCCATCCACATCTTGAGGATTATGGCACGGTGCTCCATCATGCTGGAAAAGGCACTGTTCTTCACCAAATAGTTCTTGGAATGTTTTGGTACCATTCTTTATTCATAGCTGCGTTCTCAGGCAAAACTGTGAGTGAGCCCACTCCTTTGGATGAGAAGCCACCCCACACATGAATGGCCTCAGGATGTGTTACTGTTGGCATGACACAGGACTGATGGTAGCACTTAGCTTTTCTTCTCTGGACAATCATTTTTCCAGATGTCCTAAACAATCGGAAATGGGCTTCATCAGAGAAAATGACTATACCCCAGTCCTTGGCAGTCCAACCCCCTTACATTTTGTAGAATATCAGTCTGTCCTTGATGTTTTTCTTGGCTTTTTTGCTGCCCTTCTTGACGCCAGGCCATCCTCCAAAAGGCTTTGTCTCATTGTGCATGTAGATGCACTCACACCTGTCTGCTGCCATTCCTGAACAAGCTCTGCACTGGTGGTACCCAGCAATTGAACCTCTCTCCTTCAAGTTCTTGAAGATCCAATAAATGGTTGATTTAGGTGCAAACTTAGTAGCAGCAGTATCCTCGTCTGTGAAGCCCTTTTTATGCAAAGCAATAATGACTGCACGTGTTTCCTTGCAGGTAACTGTGGTTAACAGAGGAAGAACAATGATTTCAAGCATCACCCTCCTTTTAAAGTCTGGAATTCAAACTCAATCAGCATGACAGAGTGATTTCCAGCCTTGTCGTCATCGACACTCTCACCTGTGTTAACGAGAGGATCACTGAAATGATCACTGTAGGTCCTTTTGTGACAGGGCTGTAATTCTTAGTGTTAATCAACACTTGTCTGCTTCTCTCATGCCTCAAGTGTTTTAGAAAGGTAAAGGTGTCTCTCTCCACTTCTGTACCCTCTCTGTATTTCTCCTCACCTCTCCTTCTCATTCTGTCTTGTTCCTCCCCTCCCATGCACTCCTTAGTCGCACTGTTATGAAATTTCAAATGAATGTAATGGAGAGAGAGAGAAAATGAGAGAGAAAGAGGACAAGAGAGAGAGAGAGAGAGAGTGTGAGGGTGAGAGACAGAGCAAATGAGTGTCTAAGCTCAGGAAGCTAACAAATGGGTTTGATCTCCAGGCGTAGTAAAAGCGTGGGAGTTCGGGATTTGGCGTAATAAAAGGTGCTTGTATCCACCGGAGAAAATCCTCCATCGTGCCGCCTTTCTCTCCCCATTCTCATCCTTGCTGCATTCCACTCTGCCTCCACCCAGCCACTCAAATTCAATTATGATTGACAGGCTCTCTGGTTGGGTGCTTATTGCGGTTGCTTGATCTCTGATTAGGCACTACTCCCTCTTCCCCTGATGGGGAACCAAGCATCAGAGCTACCTCTGTCTGTTCTGCTTCTCCCTCACACACTCTCTCTCTCTCTCTCTCTCTCTCCGTCCTTCTCTCTCTCTCATGTTCTGCTCGTGATGCATGCATCCAAGGTGATGCATTGCAATCCTGAGTCCTACACTGAGGTGAGACGTTCCTATTCATCAATATGAAAGCTTGATTTCTCGTGTTGTACCTTTGCAAATGCTGTTCATGAGGTGAGTTGCTCTGGATTTATGGTCTGCTGAAGCAGCGGTGCCCTTTTTCTGCAGTCTTGTCATAAGTCACAGTGTTGTGCTGTGAGCTTTACATCTTTATTCATCAGAGAACGTCTTTATTCAGTCAGGCTAGGCCTCTGCAACGCTGGCTCCCTCTGTTCATAAGGGAACACTGATCTAAGCAAAATCACTCACTGCTGTTTTTTTCCTCCATGTCTAAAGCCCTGGTAATCATCACAGAGCGGCTGCACAAGAGTAAACTCCCCTGTTTACCATTGCGCCCAGCTCTGATGCGCCAGATAACAAGCACAACATGACATCTCAATTATTATGCCGCATAAATAAGTGTGCAGGGCTGCAATTCATCCAGGCTCTGCCCAAATGAAGGCGCTGATGGGATTGCTGTTCTCCTCACTGGGTTAAGCTGCGGGGTGCGCACACTCTTGGAGAACCAAAAGCTTGCTTAATCACACACAACCATCATGCCTCACCGTCTCCAAAATTGATTCAGTCATGGGATTAAATTGTTTTTTCCTCCGAAACAAAACAGTGCAAAATGTGGGTGGAGACTACCAACATTTGATAGTGTTAAATCAGCACAATCATCGCATAGTCTGGAGCCAGGGTAAAAAAACACCCAGATCCAGGTATAAGACTGGTGAATGCTGGTTTTAGTCCTCTATGGTGTTTGGAATTGTAACTAATACCATTAAATGCAATATACACAAATGTTTTTTCCTGTTTACTCCAGACAAAGAATTATCAGTTGCAGTATTGATGGAATGCAAGGCTGTGGTACATTAAGATACTGTAATCACTGCATCACTGTAAATTCACAGTTTTTCATTTTCCAATTTTTGTACTTATCTGAACCACTGGGACTCTTAATCTGTCAAAAGAAATGTACAGTTTAAGTGTCCTGATTGTTCACAGGCATTAAAAAAATGTAAATGGAGAACTTGTCATGTTTTCCCACAGCCATCTGAAGCTGAATTCTAGTTGCCCCTCCAGTATAATGAAGGAAAATACCTCCTCCACTTGTTTAGTGGCTTTAGAACTCACGTCATGCAGCCTGATGGTTCTCCAACAGGGAGTGCAATTAGTGCTCATTATTTAAAAGAAGAATTTGCAGAATTTTCCACCGTGAATGTTGTCGATCAGCCATGAAATATTTGGAATTCAAGATTTAGCGAAACTACGAAACTAATGTTGGGTACATATTAAATTACGGTGAACTACAAATATGAGTAAAATCTCACTGCGTAGCCAAAAGCTGAATTACATCAAACAAGTGTTTTACACTTCCAATGTTCCCTGTGAATCCCAGCAGACTGCATATCCATCACCATCTTTTGACTGACAGACCCTGCATCCAACCTAACAGTTTAGTTTCAGAAAAGGCACAGGAGCAGCTTAGCATGAACATATCATGGAGAACATGGACAAAGACCACCAACTAGGGATGAGCTTGCTTATTAAAATATAAAGATTTCCAGACCCTACATAAGAACACAATTCTGTTCACTGAGCTCAGCAGACTTTTAATAAGCTAAGAGGCAACTCCCATGGAGTTAGGATTAAATTTTAACATATAAACCGTACAAAGTAAGATATGCATATCTTACAAACTTCAAAGTCTACAGCTGCTATAAGAAAAAAAAACACCCTCTGGCAGTGTTGATTTGATGCCCATGGTGCAGAAGCACATAGACCACAGCTGCTAAAACAAAGTTTTCCTTATCCTGCGTCATCATGATGGTGGAGTTCACAGTTCATTAATATGCGACGTGAGGTTTACTCTGATTCACTGCAGTGAATTAGTGTTGTTTTGATATTCAGTATTGGTCTCCATCAGACACAGGCCAAAATCACTGGACTGGATGTCGGAAAAAGCTTGAACTATAAAGCAAATGCTAAACTAAACTTTGAGCAACATGCCAAAAAGAGCACGAGTAACACAGATAAGCAGTCAGACTCCGGCACCCAAATATTAACATATATCTAAAGAGACACTGGCGATTCAGCAAGCACTATGAGACACAATGTACTTAAAATGCGCTTAAGCCTACCTTAGTTTACCCCTGAAAATACACCAAACCCCTTCATTTACCCCTGAAAATACACTAAACCCCTTCATTCACCCCTGAAAATACACCAAACCCCTTTATTTACCCCTGAAAATACACTAAACCCCTTCATTCACCCCTGAAAATACACTAAACCCCTTTATTTAACCCTGAAAATACACCAAACCCCTTCATTTACCCCTGAAAATACACCAAACCCCTTCATTTACCCCTGAAAATACACCAAACCCCTCCATTTACCCCAAAAATACACTAAACCCCTTCATTTACCCCTGAAAATACACTAAACCCCTTCATTCACCCCTGAAAATACACTAAACCCCTTTATTTACCCCTGAAAATACACCAAACCCCTTCATTTACCCCTGAAAATACACTAAACCCCTTTATTTACCCCTGAAAATACACCAAACCCCTTCATTTACCCCAAAAATACACTAAACCCCTTCATTTACCCCTGAAAATACACCAAACCCCTTCATTTACCCCTGAAAATACACTAAACCCCTTTATTCGAATTAAGCGGCCATTAATTTGTGAAACCTGACCCCTTAATTTTACCTTAAAATTAGATTTAGGGCATGAGTGTGAAACCCTTTTCATCTTAAATTTAAGGCGTTAATTCAGGAGGTTCTATTATTTAAGGGGCAAATTTGAAAAGTAAGGGGAACATTCAGTAGTTTTATCCCTTAATCACCTTAATCTGTGCATTTTCCCTTAATTTTCCTTCATTAGCTGTATGGGAAATTATGGTCAAAATTAAGTTAATTTTAATGAGTAAAATTAAGGCATTTGGTTTCATAGTGGAGGTGTGCAGAATTCCATAACTGACACTATATGGGTGTAGAAACTAGAATTTTATAACTCACGTAATGCAGTATAGTGGACATAGGGAGCCCTTTTGGATTCAGAGAGGTATTTTATTATCAGTAACAATATCAGACATAAAAAAAGTGGTATCGTTCCACCTCTAGTGTTTTCTAAGGTCCTGTTTACACTGATCAGATCACAAGTGGACAACCGAGACACATCACTTTTGTATCTATTGTGCATCTCTAAGGTGTTCAGTTGACCACTTCAGATTTCCTTACTGTCTGCATCACTTCTGCTAGAATCTCACACCAACAATGCAAAAATAATTAGCTTACAGCATCCAAATTTTCATAATTACAACATACTGTCATACTGTTTGATTGCAAACTGGTTAAAAATGTTCAACCCGCAGCGTGCCATCATTAGCAGAAACCAACACACCTCCTTCCACTGAACAAAGCAAAGCACAGTCATGCAACACTTTGTCCAACTCGTCATAAGATGGGCAAGCTATCCAGTCCCTTCCAGACTGGATGTTGTTTTTTGCTTTACAGTACGTTAGCTTCAAATGTTTTGCATTATGCTGCTCCTCTCCATTTTTTCAAGCGTGTTTTCCGGTTACGTTCTTGTTAGGGACGCACTAGTGTTTCCATCACAACATTTAGTGCTGCCCACATTTAGTGCTGTGATCCAGTCAAATCACCCAGATTGTATTTAAAAAAGCAAGTGTAAAGAGGGTCTAAGCAGAAGTGCAGTTCCTTAAAGATGGGTAGGGGGCAGTGTAACAATATTTAAATCTTCAAATGCAATTTTTCAACTTTTCAGTGCACAAAATTAATTGTGATATAACAATTAAAATCTGATCATCTTGTTTGCTGATTGGATAAGGTTTGAGTGAGAAGGAAACATAATGTGCTGGGCCTATAAACTTCTTATTCTTGTTTTTCTTATTCTTATTCTTTGTCTTCACTTCAGATCACTAGAGAAAGGCCAATGCAAATATTGCATGGAAAAGCTAAAAGCTGTACCAGCAATGTAGGTGTATCTATTAAAGTTTCCAGTAAGTGTATTCTTTGGGAAGATATTTTTTCTGTGAAACAAAATATTTGAAATCGGCCTTTAACATTAGACTAAAAGTCGGAGTTGCTTTCCCGGCGAAATCATCAGTTGATGCACTTTGTGGATTGACGGAAATATTTTAGCATGTAAATAAAAACAATTTTCACCACCCCTTTGATACAGAAAGTTCAGAGGACGGCAGCCCGAATTGCTCCCGAATATGAATATTTTGAGGATTTGATGTCTTTCCATGCATAACCTTTGCTGAGAAAAGCCAATCTCATCCAGGCTCGGCTGAGTGCTGTGTTTATTTATGCTTTCAGCTGTGAAATGTCAGTGTGACAGCAGTGGCGCGCAGGCAGAGACGAGCAGCTACCATAGCTACTGCCCCCAATTTATGAAAGGTGCAGGGGAGACGCGTTCACCATCTGAAAAAAAGCCAGAATGTATCATTGCCATGCATTGGACAGCCCCGCATTTAATATCACTAACTGACTGTACTTGGAAGCAATCATTTATTTAACTGTGTAACTGAAGGCAGAGGAGAAGTGGAAGTAAAAATTACACTGTAAATGCTGGAACTACATATATTTGTTATTTCTTATATATTATATTTGTTACATTATTTCTTTTAGCGCCCTATCAGAACAGTGGTTGCCCTTTACATCGTGTGATAATTTTACCTTGAGAAATACTCCTGATGTGCTTATCAAAGTGTCATTACAATTAAGAACATTTCCTTCTCTGGTATTCAAGCATTTTTTTCTATGCAAAAAATTGTGTATTTTTGTGGCATAAAGTACCTTGCATTTGTTTAACACATACATTATAGAGGGACTTGCAAAGTCAATGGTCTTATTAACATATTGGCTCTGCCATTTTTAATAATGTTGTACTTTATGTAACCCTATTAAACTGTTGCTGTTTAAGTTCCACCATCCAGTGAGCACTTTGAAAGTCTTTTATTATCTTATCACATGAACATGAGGTCTGTGAGTGAATATGTGCCACTTTATGACCACAGACTTCAGAAGCAGTGTAGTCCTCGGTGCAATATTGTTTCTGAAGGCTGCGTATGGAAGGCAGCTGAACAGTTATGAATCATCCCACAGGAACGACTCTGAGTGACTGCGTAGGCTGACACCAGTCTGTCTGTTTGTCTGTCTCTCTCTCCTCCGTCATTGTTTCTCTTTTTCTTTTCTATTTCTTTTTCACTGCATTGCTGTCTCTTGTCTCTTCTCTCTGCCCCAGATAGTCCCTGTCTTTCTTTTCTCTGTTTGATTGCATCTCTCTCTCTCTCTAGCTCTCGCTCTTTCTGTCCTTGTTCCCGTCCTTCTTTTGTCTCTTCAGTTGCATCTCTCTCTTTCTCTCTGACTGTCCCTGTCTTTCTTTTCTTTCTTTGAGTCTATCTCCCTCTCCTTTGCTCTCTCACACACTATAAGACGGTTATTGTTCTTCTTTCATTTCCTTATTAACTGCATCTCCCTCTCTCTCTCTCTCTCTCTCTCTCTCTCTCTCTCTCTCTCTCGCGCTCTTTCTCTCTCTGTCTCTCTCTCTCTCTTTCTGATGGTACATGGTCCCTCTGTCTCTCCTCTTCTCTTGCATTTCTCTCTTTTTCTTTAACTGTATCTCTGATGGTCTCTGGTCCTCTCTTTCCTCTCTTCTCTCTTTTAGCCTCTGTTTGCTTTTGTGTATCTTTCTTTTTTCATCTGTCTCTTTCTCTCTACGTGTCCTTCTCTCAGCCTGTATCCTTTCTTCAGAATCTTCCTTTAACTGCATCTCTCTCTCTCCCTCTGTCCTCTTATTGTACTATTGCTGTGTCACACTTTCTTTTCTCTCTCTCTCTCTGTCTCACTCTCCCACTCTCTTTTTTCTCTCTTTTCTCTCTCTCATTCTCCCTCCGTCTTTCACTCTCTTTCTCTCTTTCTCTGTCTCTCCCTCACTCTTTTTTCACTCTATCTCTCCTCTCTCCGTCTCTCCCTCTTTCTCTCTCTCACTCTCTCTGTCTGTCTCACTCTCTCCTCTCTCTCTCTCTCCCACACTCTTTTTTCTTTCTCTCTCTCCTCTCTCTCTCTGTTTCTCTCTCTCACTCTCTCTCTCTCTCTGTCTCTCTCGCCCACTCTCTCTCTCTGTCTCTCTCTCCCACTCTCTCTGTCTGTCTCTCTCTCTCTGTCTCTCTCGCCCACTCTCTCTGTCTGTCTGTCTCTCTCTCTCTCTCTCTCTCTCTCTCTCTCTCTCTTACTCTCTGACACTGTTTAAGATGAAGCTCATCTCCTGTGCGGCTCCTCTGTCACTAATCTAGTGAAGATGCAGGGTGGTCTCTCTCTGCAAAGCAAGTCAAATAGCAGCCGGCACCCACCTTGGCCCGCTCTAATAGCGCTCTTCGTCACTCTGACACAACTTCGTGCCTAATGTTTATTGAGTTTTATTTTCAACCACAGCCATTAAAGCAAGGAGATGGCAATGTCAAAAAATGGCATGAGGGAAATGACTTTTCTCGTTTTTCCTTTTGCTGGGAGGAAACGTTCTTTCTGTGGGTGGATACGGCTCGAAAAATGCAGCCAAATTGGGAAAAATGCATAGTAGTTATGTGAGTGGGGAAAATTTCTACACTCGGTGCCTATGAATATAAATCATGGGAACTTGAATGGTCGTGTCACCCCTGGCCTCCATCTTCAGCAGTTGTTTTAGCATAATAAGCACATTAGCCCCCCCAACCAACACTGGCCTCGGCTCCGAAGATGAATCTTTACCCACCATCTAAAATAATTTACTAACATTATCTCCTCTTATGAATTATTCACTGAGGGTTCACGGAAAGTGTTTCCTGTAGCAGAGATCAGAGATGGAGAAGTCAACAGACTTAAATTCTCCATCCCTTCCGTCCCTCCACTGTCTCACTCTCTTTCTCTTCTCTTTCTCTCTCTCCCCCTCCTCTCTCTCTCTCCCTTGTCTCTCTATCTCTGTCCTCTCTCTCTCGCTCCTTCCTCCTCTCTCTGTCTCTCTCCCTTCTCTCACTCTATCTCTCTCTCTCTCTCTGCCCCCTCTCTCTCTCGCTCTCTCCTCCTCTCTCTGTCTCTCTCTCTCCCTTCTCTCACTCTATCTCTCTCTCTCTCCCTGTCATCTCCCGATTTGTCTCTCCCCTCCTTTCTCTCCCTTCTCTCACTCTCTCTCTCCTCTCTCTCTCTCCTTCTCCCTCTGTTTCTCACATATATATTTTTATCAACAGTATTAATCAATAGCAAGAAGCAGGGAGAACGAGCAGATCTTTATGCCACATTGATTTCATTGTGTCACGTGTTTGCTTCTACAGCCAAACACTTTGCTTCATTTTCTATGTTAAGTCATGCCTTGGATATTTTCGGCAATGTTTTAAACCTTCTACCTGAATACATTAGCCATTATTTTAGGGTTCCTCAAGGGATTAGGTGCAGACATGTTTATTTCCCAGGGCTGGTTCTGATGATTTCTCCCAGAAAACTCCATAAGGGGTAAGAAAAAAAGGAAGAAGTTTCACACCTTTTTTTTCTATTTTAATATTCCATGGAGACATCTGGCTTTTTTTCTCTTGTGAAATGTACTTGAAGATGTCATTATCACTTCTTAGAGCACACTAAAAAAATGAGCAGAAAGTTAGGCCTTCAACCTCGACATCAAGGCATTTTGACATTTTCTTAATAAGAACTTTGCTGACTACTTTGGGGGAACAGTTTTTTTTTATTATTAAACCCCATTCACATCTGGCATTAACATGCATCTTGGTGACACAACAATAAGTGGTCAGTGAAACCTTCAAACTATCATGAGAGGCTGTTCAGGAATGCAAATGACCACATAACCAGGGACAAATCAGAACACAAGTATTAGGAACTAGGGCATTAACAACTTCAGATTTTTTCAGATCGACTTATCCGTCAATAAAATCGAAGTTGAGTCAACAATTAATTTGATGACGTCACACAGATGCAGAGGAGGAACACAGGCGTCCAACAAAGAGCAACTTTTTTTTTAGTTCTCTGTAACTTCAGCCAAAGGTCTCGCATCTTTGATGATTAAATTAACAAGCAGATCTGTGATCTGCCGTTTTTTCTTATCAGTCAGAGGCTTTTCTGTAAAGCTGGGCTGCTCCTCTGGACTGGAAGACTCCCTGCAGAGCTAGCTTTAGCCATGTTAGCAAGCAGATGCTGTTTCAGATGGCCGTGTAGAACGCTGGTACTGTTACTGAACTTTAACCCTTTAAGCGCCAAAGTCGCAGAATTGCGACAAGACGTCATCATGTAGTTACAAATATAATGTGAAATAGCATTTGTATTCCCTACCACTAGTTGGCAGACATGTAGTCCTTCGATTCAAGACCAAAATTACGTCATCTTCTTGTTCGTATAAACGTCATGATGATGTCATAATATGCAAATTACATAAGTATATTTATACCCCACATAAACTTTGGGTCATGC
>JBBPCY010000019.1:16829184-16850514 GCA_037974405.1 Brachyalestes nurse
ACATAGAGGTGAATCAGCCTACTCTGATTCTGGTGGAGAATAAATCAACTAAACTAAATTTCCTTACATATTTGGTTAAATATAGTGGTGAATCAGCCTAAACTGATTTGGGTATCTGAACTAAATTATATTTAAATTTAAATTATAAATAAATTTGAGCTAAAATTCCTACACAATTCTATTGATAGAAAAACACTAAATGACAAAGACAAGCTTCACTCTGGAACAATACACCAGTAGAGAGGCACAAGACATGATAAGATCTGAGAAGGCCTATTGAGAAGCTAGAATCGTGAATTGAAAATAGCAGTGGCTTATTTAAAAGGCTTTGAAGTGGCCACAGACCAGGTCAGAGGCAGGACAGAGGATGCTAAGACCTTGAATGCTTAGGCAATTGTCTTGATTAGTTGCCAAAACACTGTGCAAGATGTTAACTACATGAGAGCCTTGAGAACTGCCTTACAAACTAAAGAAAAAGTGGAGTGATTGAAATACAGGAGAGGCGAGGAAGACAACCTTGCAGACCTGGTTTAACAGACAGGCAACCTAAGGATCCTTTCTTCAGGAAGCCAGTTCACCTGCCAGTCAAAAGGAAACAGAGATTTCTGCCATGCCTGTAAAAAAGGGTAACAGTTTTGCTGTAGATGTTTTGCTCTTGAAAAACAGACACGTTTTCAGTAAAAACCAGTGCCAAGACAGAATCTTTAAATGCTGCTCAAGAGGCATGTGAACACTGTGAGAAAATAAAAAAAACCAGATGCACATAGATAAAACTGAAGTCTTGAAATCCAAGGGTTCATGCCTGGGTTGCCTTGCACTGGGTCTCCTAAGTAAGTCTGTGTAAGAAGACTGCCAAATTAGGTATGCTTGCACAAACATCTAACCATCCTACAAGTGCATGATCAGGGATGGACAAAGATATGGCAAAATGTATTGTAAAATAACATACCAAAATAAACTATGTAATACATTAACGTTTCGCTACTGTATTTGTGTATTTGAAAAAAATATAATGTTTTTATATAATATAAATATAATACTTTTTATTTCTATCAGGCTATTTGATGTGTCCTTTCACCACTATACTCACTCAGGTAATTAAGGGTGTTTTGACACTTGGTCCGTTTCAGCCCTTAAAGTGCACTCAGATTGATTAGTCAGCATTTTTTTGCGTATCTGTGAACATGCCAAATAAACCCCTCTGAAACTAACCGATCTGAGACACATCGGGAGGCGGTCTCTGTCCGGTTAGCTTTAAGTCCGCAGCATGGTTCGGTTAACTTGCACGTTATGAACACAATGCGCTCAGGGTTCGCTTCGACAGATTTTGCCCTCTAGCCTCGCCGTAGGTGGTACAGTCCCGAGTGTTTTCACATATAGTCCTCTTTAAAAGAACCGGTCTGCTAGAAGTGGCCCAAAAAGTGGACCAGCAGAAAGAGAACTCTTTTTCTGATCACAGTGTGAGTTCATTTGAAAGGGGACTCTGTTCTCTTTCTGCTCCACTTCACCTCAGATGGGGTCTCACTTCTTTTTCTGTTCACACTGTAGTTCCTCATCCAACCTGCCGCTGCGGTCTCTTCACGTTCCCCATTCTTGGGATTTTTTCTTCACAAGAGTAGATGGTTAAAAACTTTACCAAACTTCTACATTTTCCACAAAGTTCTCTGCTACTATTGTTCTTCACTGAAACTGATGCAGAGAGAGAATGCTTTGAGTCTCAGCAACTTGGTAGAGAAACTTGATCTTGGCAAGAATCTCTACGTCCGCTTTATCTATTTTTTTATTTATTGGGTTTATATTTTATTATTATTATGTGTTAGTTTGTATTTATTAGTTCATTTTTTATTGTCTGTTGTCTTTTCCCGGGGCTGTACCACGTGATCGGCAAGAACAGAGAACAGAATATGTACATTTAACAAGTTCAATTAATGTACACCAATTTCGAGATTTTAATTTGATGAAACTGATGAGAACTTAACAAGCTTGGTTTGCAACTTGAGCCAAAAAGCTAGACAGAACATTCTGTAAATTGTAAATTAACCTACTTAAACACAGAAAAAGCAACATAAAGTTTTCACAAAAAGCATTCTACAGTAATTTTAAGCTACAAAAATACAAAGTATTTTGGTACATGACAAGAATCCATTTTCATCAGACAATAACATGCTAATGGTTCATAGGTCTGTTTATTTCTAGCGATTACTCAAAACAATACTGTATAGATGTAGTGATCTATAATCTTATTTGTAAATGCAATTCATTCATTAAGAGTTACACATGGATTGCTACAAGATTGTTGTAGAAAAGGTATTATGCAGGTACATCAAGAATCAAGAATGAACTAACACCTGAAATAATCCCCTACAAGAGTATCCAGACTGTGGAGGACTTCTGAAGGAATATTTGTAAGCCTGTGTGAGTTTTAAGTATCCTACAGTATATGTTATACTCCTGCAGGGATCCTGTAAGTGTATCTGGAATATTACCTGCAGGGCTCTAACACCTGCACAGTACATTCATAATTTCTACAGGAAGTTTTTTTTTTGGAAAAGCAGATTTTACAAAACTCCTGGTTCCTGTGCTGACGGTTAAGGGAAGAGCCTGCTGCAATGATGGATGATATAGAGGCAATGGTTTATCAATTTAAGGTACCAACCAGTGACTCTAGGTCTCTGCTGTTGGCCCAATGGAGACTTGAAAAGAGAGATAGAAGAGTAGGGAATGGCTGAACACATATTTGGGTCTGCTTCCTCCCCATGCTGTGCTTGTTGTGCCTTGAGATAGACAGCAGAAGATGGAAGAGATATGACAACAGCTGAGGCTGCTGAAACAACTAAACAACATTTCTTCATGGGTGATGAAATCTGTCGCTTGGGAGGGATTTTGCTTGACATTTGGGGCATGGCGAGATTGATGTATTTACACTAGTATAACAACTGCATCTAAATGCATCACAGACCTCCTCCTGAAGTAGTCTGAGCTTTGTTAATGGCGTCTAAAAGTAGTGCTAGAAGGGAATGGCACTAATCATGCTGCGATACACTCCCTGCATGGAATACAAAACAGAGCATACAGTCTCAGCTTTGAATGACTCAGTAAACATTATAAGCATGAAGACACATTGGTGTATATGTTCACAGAGACACGATAACAACGAGACAGTGCAAGTCCATTGCAATTATATACAGAATTTTGTTTAGCGGTCAATGAATCTCACTTGAGCTTACTGATCTCATCACAAGGAAGGAAACAGGTGTGAATAAAAGCATTTCCTAACATAATAAAGCGTCTACTCAGGGGCTGACGGAATAGAATTAGGAAGTGATACAGTTTATCTAACTTCTGTTAGTTATCTATTCTTTAGACCTGAATGGCTGTTTCTGTTTTATCTGCTCTTATTTGTTAATCATCGTGATTTCTGAATGTTGTGTTTATGTTGATGTATGTGAAGAACTTCATCTAACAAAGATTGAGATTGTAGATTTGTAGATTTTAATTTAAATTTTATTTCTGCCTGTCAAACTACCATTCAGATCAGGTAAACACTTCGAACACTGGAAGTCACACATGAGTTGCATTTGCTACTTTAATGACAATGAATGTTTTGAAATCTGAAATCTGCTCTGATTAAGCTTGAATACTCACACAGACACAGTGGCTCAGAAGTCTCAGATTTTACATGCTAAACTTGAGAAAATGGTTTTACTGTGGCCAGTGATGTAATCCCTCTGGCATAGTTAAACAGGCTGCTTCCTTTCTTTGTCCCAGGCCATTAAGTTTGAGTTAATTCTCAGAATTGCCCTGCTAACATCGAATATGTCATGTTATTAAAGCAGCAACTAATGTTGTACAACAGTTAAGGCCAAAAGTTTTGAGAATAACTCAAATATTGGTTTTCACAAAGTTTGGTGCTTCGTTTTTGTTTGTTTTTTTTGTCAGATTCTTCTATGGTGTACTGAAGTATAAGCAGAAGCAGTTCAAAGCCTTTTATTGACAACTACATCAAGTTTATGCAAAGAGTCAATATTTTCAGGGTTTTCCTTTTTTTAAGACCTCTGCAGTTTGCCCTGGCATGCTGTGGCTTCTGTTTGTCCACCCACCTCTTGAGGATTGACCACAAGTTCTCAATAGAAAATGTCCATGGACCCAAAATGATGATTTGTTCTCCGAGCCACTTAGTTATCACTGTTGCTTTATGGCACGGTGCTCCATCATGCTGAAAAAGTTCTTCACCAAACTCTTCTTGGATAGTTTTGAGAAGCAACCCCACACATGAGTGGTCTTAGGATGCTTTGATATTGGCATGACACAGGACCGATGGTAAAAAGACTCGGAGATCACCTGATGGCCTCACTAACAATGAGATTGACTACATCTGCATCAGCCAGTGATGCTGTTCGGCTTTATTCGATGTTAGAGTATGCAGAGGTGCAGATGTTGGCTCAGACCATCATCTACTAGGAGCAGATACTTCCATGTCATAACAACATCGAATGGCACTACAAAACAGATTCCAACAGCTACAAGACGCCGGAGATTATCTGGAAGTCCAATGGAAAACCTTCACGGTAACCATCAAGGAAAGCATTGAACGAACAGTCGGGAGAAAAAGGGGGTCAAGAAGAGAACAATGGATAAAACAGCAAACTTGGAAACTTATTGATGAGAGAAAAGCAGCAAAGATTAACAGAAACTGCGCTAAAACAGTAAAAGAGAAGATTGAACGAACTAAAGAATATACAGACTTGGACCGGAGTGTGAAAAGAAGTCAAAGACTGGCTGGAGAAAAAAAAACTCAAACGTTCCAGTGAGAGATAAATCACGGAAACTCCTGACAACAACAGAAGAGCAGGATCAGCGCTGGATTGAACATTTTCAAGAAACCCTGAACCAACCGACTCCAAAAACCCTGTTCAACTTCGACTTGATGGCTGGTGTGACAACTTTAGATGCAAGTAAAGAACCAGTCACAAAAGAAGAGGCAGCTAGATAAAATTACTGCAGAGATGCTCAAACATGGCGCCAGTGATCTTGTAACAAAATTGACCAAATTAATCAACATATGTTGGCGAGAACAGAAAGTACTGCAATGTTGGCGGGATGGAGTAATAGTGAAATTACCGAAAAAAGGAGATCTGTCTGATTGCAACAACTGGCACAGCATCACACTCCTGTCTATTCCTGGCAAAGTGTTCTGCACTGTTCTACTCAACAGATTGCATACAGCAGTGGATACCGTACTTCGAGAAGAACAGGCTGGCTTCCGGAAAAAACACTCCTGAACAGAACACATAGTTACACTACGAAACATAATTGAGCAGTGTATAGAATATCAGACACCACTATGCTTGAATTTCATAGATTTTAAAAAGGCGTTCGACAGCATACACAGGGAATCCTTATGGAACATTGCCTGGCTATACATCATTCCCCAGAACTACATCAACTTATTTACAAGTCTACATGAAAACTCCCGTTGTTGTGTTAGAATGGATACAGGACATGCCAGTTTTTTCAGCATAACTACTGGAGTATGACAGGAATGCATCCTATCCCCTCTTCTATTCCTGATAGTCATAGACTACGTTCTAAATAAATCAACACAAGGACCAGGTTCTGGTATACCATGGAACAACCAAACATGGCTGAGGGACCTAGACTTCGCTGACGACATTGTTTTATTGGCCCGAGAACAAAGACGACCTGCAGCACTTCACAACAGACTTGGATCAAAATGCAGTGAAATTTGGACTCTGAATTAGCATCGAAAAAACAAAGGCCATGAAAGTTGATTGCAACAACAACCGGAGCAATCAAGACACACTGGCTATCCGGATCAACCAGACTGACATCGAAATAGTGGACCCCTTTACTTATCTGGGCAGCACAATAAGAAATGATGGCAACATGGAAGCTGACTGCAGGATTGGAAAAGCAGCGTCAGTTTTTCAAAAAATACTCCAAGTGTGGTCCTCCACTACTATCACCACTCACATGTAACTGCGCCTATACGGCACCGTTGTCCTACCGACAGCCCTATACGCCTGTGAAACATGGAAAAGCACGGCAAAAACTGATAAGAAACTTTCACCAGAGATGCCTCCTTCAGATCCCACGAATAAACTGGAGAGATCACATTACAAATGAAGAAGTGCTGAGAAGGGCAGACACACATCCGCTGTCTGAAATCATAACTGAGCAACGAATTAAACTGTCTAGACACATTCTACGGCTCCCTGAACAATGCCACTCGAAGACAGCCATGACATGGATACCACTAGGAGGAAAACGGAAGCAGGGGCAGCCAAAACTCACCTGGCGCAGAACGTTCCAGGATGACCTGAAACAGATAAACGTCACTTGGCAAGATTCCAAGAGAGTTGCTGTCGATCGTGAAGGATGCCATCAACTTGCTGCCCAATGTGCTGCTAAGCACAGGAGGAACTAAGTCTAAGTAAGTAACACCGTGTGGTAGACAATCCTATCGCCAGGTTTTTTTAATGGTAGTTTTTCCCCCAAACCCACTATCGACAAACAAGCCCCAGTTCCTGTTTTGAGCTAGTTTGTCTAATTTCCTATTTCTGAGCTTATTTCCTGTTTGTCAGTATTTAGTCATGCTATAAACAGCCCTAGGTTGTAGCAGCTTGGAGGTCTTTCTCTGTACATGCTAAAAGTTAGAAAATTAGAGTCAATTTGAAGGTTTGTCTTTGGTTAGTTTATGAAGAGTGTTTGGGGAGTAAACTGACAGACTACTTCTACCATCTAGGTAACCAGGAGGAATGAAGCTGTAGTTTGGAGCTAGTTCTTGTACTTATTCAGGTTTTTAAATTACTGGTGGACCAGGAGTGTTTAATTGCCTTGTGTGTGTTATTTTTTTCTTTTTTTTCTTTGTCTGTTCTTTGTATCACGGTTGATTTATTATTTAAACATTTAATGTTGCCAGCTTTTCTTTTTATTCAAAACTATACAAGAAATAGTGAAGGCATGAGCACATGGGGAGGGCGTCCTCCCGAGGCCAGCCGTGGCTCCATCTGGAATCAACTACTGTTAAGTGGTCTGCTCTCAGTCTGTAAACCAAACAGTAAATAATGTTACTGCTTTTAAATTCCAACTTTGACAGTAAAAGGATTTTAATGTTCTAAAATTGTACTTGTGGCCTTCTTCCTCTCTTGTTTCTGGGAACCCCTATAGTGCCTGTACTGTGTTTGGTTCTTCCTGAGGTGAGTCCTCAGGTGGTGTAGTTATTATTCTTAAGTGACTCAAAGCCGCGCCATCACCCTGCCACAACTGCACGTCTCAGTGTTGTAACAGTGGCATTGTCACTTCAGACAAAACGAACTGTCTGCTAATTACAGTGCTGAGCACTTTCAGAAAGCAATGTACTATTAATTAGCAAGAAGCTTTTTATTTATGGATCATTTCATCTTTGGACTACATACAGTTTTCTTTTTCTGTTTGCTTTTCAATTCAGGTCATGGGGCTTAGTCATCGTGGCTCAAAAATCACAATGAATTTTCTTTCCTTGACATTTTAAAACAGTTTTAGGGAAAGTCTCTGATGGGGGTGCACCACCATGTGAATTGTGGGCGGATTTCTGATGTTTAAGCTACACAAAGCCGTGCCATCACCCAGCCACAACTGCACATCTCAGTGTTGCGACAGTGGCATTGTCACTCTCAGACAAAACTAACTGTCTGACAATTACAGTGCTGTGTAGATGGGCTTTTCATTTATGGAATGGTAATTTGATCCAAGAAATTGTTCAGTTACTGTCTGCTACCCTCACTGAAGCCCCACCTTCCTTTTGTCTGATTGGTCAGTACAAAAAAAAACACTTGTGACATAACCACCTTCATTTTTTATAAACTCAAGGTCAGACAAAAGACATCAAGCAAAAATGATCTCCCTTTGAAAACAAGGGGAAAAACACCACAATCAATTTCTACAATTTAACTTAAACTGAAATTTAAATGAAATGAAAATATATCTATTACACAATTAGCTTTGTGCTGAAGAATCCTGCAGCCAAGATCACAGGAGGTTAGATTTTAATAATTAAACACAGTGCATAACCACACTACTTGATGAATTGAGTCTAACCTACACATAAGCTGAGTGGCACTGGCCATTGTGTTTTATTGTCTTGTTATAAGTGTGGTGGCCGTATGAAAACAACCAGGCTGAAATATATCTGGAGAGTTTTGAATATTACAAATACAAAACAAGAGCAGCCAATGAAGTCTATATAATCAGAGGACACAAACTGTCTTTTTGCAGTGAAGCCCTTGGCACCTCTATTCTTAATCCAATCAGAAAGATGGAGAAGTAATCAAATGAAAAATACGCATTTAGCATAACACAATCAAAGACAGAATGATTTGTGGTGCGGCTCTGACCTTGAGCGATAAGAACCAGACTGGCAGAAGAGTGCGTGATGGGATTAGGATGGCACCAGTCCTAGAGCACCAGTTGTTAATGCCCAGGCATGATGGACATGCCAGCAGGGCACTGCTACCTAAACTGGCCACATGTTTGACTATTTTTAAGTTTTGGAAATTGACTTTTTGTTCTATTTCTGAACGCAAATGGAAAATGTCACTTGACAGAAAGCTTTGTATACTTAATTATTTAGACATTTATTTTTTTGCAAGGGGTGAATATAGGATAGGCATACGATAATTTTAGCGTTGGACTACGTAGTTTCTTTTTCTGTTTGCAGTACAACAGTCTAGGCCACACCCTGCATTTCAATATAGGTTCTTACTGTCATGGGGCTTAGTCATTCAAGATTCAAGATTCTTTATTCGTCACATGCATAGTCATACAAGTACAACACACAGTGAAATGAACTGCTCTTTGGACCTTGCAAGCATTATAAACAATAAGTAGCTTTAAATTAAAACTCTGGAATTCTCTGAAACAGACTAAAGTAGAAATGAGTGCAATAGAGTGTAAGTACAATTATAATTTTTGAAAATTTCTAAAACACCAAGGAGCACCACAAGTTTGAGATAAAATATATAAGCTAATAAAATTAGAGGGGTCTTTTTTTTTTTTTTTTTATATGTATTTGTATAAATGTAGCAGCAAACTGTATGCAATACTGTAGTGTACTGTAAACAGAATGAACACAGTCATGTAAACACTGTACTGTAAACAGAGAGATCAGAATAATGTAAACAGTAATGTCAACAGAGTGACCCGAGTAATAAGCTGCATGTCCAGTGTAGCAGCGTTTTATGAATGACAGTGGTATGTTCTGGAATATGACAATGGATATGATATATGGTTCTGTTTCAGTCCCTTATGGTAATGCTATGAGGGGAGTGGGGGCGTGTTCTGATTCAGAAGCGGGGCGGTCAGGAAGGCCGTGCCATCGTGGCTCAAAATCACAATGAATTTTCTTTCCTTGAGATATTAAAACAGTATCAGGGAAAGTCTCTGATGTGGTGCACCACCATGTGAATTGTGGGCTGATGTCTGCTGTTTCTGACAAGGATTTATAAAATGAATAAGAGAAATCTACCATTTATTTCTGTAGGATTACAAATGCAGGAACAGTAGTAGAATGCAGGCATTTTACCACAGTAGCCCAGAGTCCCAAACATTCTCCTCTTTAGGATTACAATTGTACAACTGTGTCATCAAAAAATGATCTAAACATGGATCATTTTTAAAATCATTTTGTAAAGCATACTTATTAATCTAAAAATCACTGTTCATCACCCCCTGTGTCCTTCAAAGTGCGCCCTGTTCCTACGCAGTAATATTCCTGCAGCAATTATGAAGATTATACTGAGAAAAGTCAAATCTCTCTGTCTCACCCTTGGGTGTTCTCTTTCTGCTTTCTTTTGTCATACAGAATATTTAGGCTAATTTGACTAATTGCCTCTCTTTAGGAACGTCATTACATGACAGTGCATTTCCAGAGGAGAAATGTGGTAGGAGAGAAAGCAGTAGTCAATTCAAGTCTGTATTTGTCATTTCAACCATCGAACAACAAGCCACCAGAACCATGGTGCAACACAAAGGACACCACATGACTGCACTAGTGCAGAGAGAGTGCAAAAAAAGTACAATAACTTAAAGGATGGAACAACATGCAGTGCAGTCAACAAAAAAAAACAGTAACAGCAGTTACAATTATGACACACTGTATACTAGTAGCAGAGCCATTGAGTGTTCAAAAAAGGGAATGCAAAGACTGAGGTAGCCAGCAATAAATAATTGTGCAAAAATATCAAGTAGCAGCAACAAGATTAGAAAAAATGCACATTATATAAATTATATAAAATATATATATGCACAGTATATAAATAAATATGCGTGTGTGTGTGTGTGTGTGTATGGAATGGATAGTTAGTTATTCTCTTCTGATTACGAGTCTGATGGCCTGGGGAAGAAACTGTTCTCCATGCTGGTAGTGAAGGCCTTCTGCCTGATGGAAGGAGGGAAAAGAGGGTGTGGCAGGGGTCATCCACAATGCTGGTGGCTTTGCAGATCCAGTGTGCGGTGTAAATGCCTTCAACAGAAGGAATCGAGACCAAGAGGGTCATCTTGGCAGTCCTTACTATTCTCTGTAGGATCTTGTGATCCGATGTGGCACAATTTCCATACCACACCAGGATACAACTGCAAAGAAAGCCCTCTATAGTCCCTCTTTACAATGTTAAGAGAACTGGAGTGTGTAGTAGGACTCTTCTCAGTCTCCACTGGAAGTAGAGACGCTCCGGAAATGGTGGGCTGTTTCTTGGAAATGGAGCTGGCATTGAGGGTCCATGTAAGGTTCTTCATGATGTGAATACATAGGAACTTGGTGCTCTGGGTGATCTCCACTGAGGAGCCACTGGCGTTCAGTGGAGAGTCCTGTCCTCCTGAGGTCAACAGACATTGTTTTTGTCATTTTTGTCCACATTGAAAGACAGGTTGTTGGCCATTAGCCATTCCACCTCGTGTAAGTACACCACCTCATTGTTTCTGCTGATCAAACCCACCATGTTTGTGTCATCAGCAAACTTGATGTGATAGATTAGAACATTGCTGCACAGTCGTAGATCAGCAGTGTGAACAGCAGAGGGCACCCCTGTGCTCAGCATGGTGGCACTGGAGATGTTGCTCTAAATCTAGACTAAGTTCTCCTACTCAGAAAGTCCAGGATCCAGTTGCAGAGGGAGGTGTTCAGGCCCAGCAGTCTCAGGCTTCCTATTCTGTGTGCTGGTGGTCTTCCTCAGTGCCATGTCATTTTGTGCTTCAAACCATATGTAGAAGAGATGCAGTGTATCTGGAAGGGAGGCTTCACACGTCTTGTAGCTGATGATGGCCTGGAAGCCCTGCTACACGTGCTGTATGTCCCAGTGTCCTGGAAGTGCTACTCTGATTGCAAGTTACTTTAAAAAAGTAATTAAACTACTGATTATTAATTACTCCCTTGAAAAGTAATCAAATTACTAATGTGATTACTTTGTTTCAAAAGTAATTAGTTACATTACTAGTTTGATTACTAGTTACTTCCCAACCCTCTAAAGAAACTCTTAAATCAGCTCAAACACACTCTTAGGTCACGCAAACACACTTTATTATTAAGTGTTACAAACCTACGACAACTCACATAATGTTCTTGCCTTTAACCGAGATGAATTTAAAGTAAAGGCTATATTTCCAGCTACTGAACGCGAACTTCTCACTCTCCATGCTCGCTTTGTTTTTTGTCTGGGCTGGTGTCGCATGCAGGTCTCCTGTAGATGACGTCATGTGTGCGCCTGTCAGACAGACATCTGCTGCTGCTGACAGGTTTCTGTGAACTTGATTTTATTAGTAACGCAGCGGTAACGCAATGTTACTTGAATTGTAATGGTAATCTGATTACCAATTTTTAAATTATATCACGTTAGATTACTGCGTTACTGCCCAACACTGCCTGGGATAGGTTGGCCCTTGCTGTTCTCAGGGCATCACCTGATCTGAAGTCAGTGTTTCAGGTTCTCAGCAGCACGCGCACCTCCATTATTCCCGGCTTCTAGTTGTGGTGTATGGTGATGGTGTTGCAGACAGTAACATCACCGATGTACTTGCTAATATACCCAGTTTTACACGATTAATTCACCCACTTTTCTTGATCATTGTAAATGATGATTTGGTCTAGAAAAGGAAGAGTGAAGAGTGAAACTGCCCCAAGGTGGGCACAGTTGTCCTGTGTTTGGAATAACCAGGGCCTTGTTTTCAGTGTGCAGCAGTTACTATCAAACTGTTTTGCAATGACAGTTTCCCATTCACTCCCGAAAGATAACATGCAGAGACACGCAGCTAAGAGCAGGATCAAATAGGTACTAATTATGTTGAGTTTCTGTTTACACAGCTCTGCGGAGGCTCGCAGGCCTGTGAAGTCTCTTTTTTCTCTCTCTCTCTTTAAACTGTTATTTGATGTGGAGAAGAGTAAATACATGAGGGAAGCAGAGAGCTGGACCTGAGGGAGACCACTTTCCAAACTCAGACAAGCAGAGAAGACAGTCCGCCATCTGCTGCCTTTAAGAGCCGCAATCACATCCTATATACGGTCTAGTCACAGAAGCAGGCTAATACTTTTGGATCAATATTATTTGTTAAAGTAATAATGGTAGTTGTGGTAGTAGGCAAACACAGAACATTTAATAAACACTGTCAATTAAAATGTACATCTAACAGAATATAGGACTCTTATTTTGATTGCGTTGGTGTTTCTGCTGAATACAGCAGAAGTTATTGCCAGTAAAGTGTTAGCTAAAGGGGAGAAGCTAATTATAAATTCTTAGTGCATTCTTTTGACAATTTTATTCATTTCTTGATTCTGTCTACCACTATGTCCCGAATTAATCCACAAACGCAGATTTCACTATCAGTCTGAATTAGAATAATAGCTGAGGTAATTATAGCTAAATTACAACCAGGACTGTTCATACAACGTCAAATTTTCATTTGAATTATTCTTCTTGCAGACCTTCACTTTTAACATGAGCATCTTCTTAGGCTGGTTTTATATTAGGTAACTGGTCATAGTGTCTGGTGGATGAGGCAAGTTTTGCTGCTACAAAAAAAAATTAAAAGAAGAAAATGGATTTAAAGATATATTGTAAATATGCAACTGTTTGAACCCACTTCATGCCTGTGGGTTGGCACTTTGAGACCCCTGAATTTAATCATATTTGTTTTCTTTCAAGAAATGTATGTCCAAGCCAAAAAACATTTAGGGAATTTTATTTTGTAGCTTTTGTGGAATGTAGCTGATGGCACAATAGCTCTGTTTGTTCAAGAACAAAGTGTGTGTGGGTGTGTGTGGAGGTTGAGCTTATGCTCATGATAAGTCGGTTAAAAAAAAAAAACTGAACAGTAATAAGGCCATTTTATCTGAGAGCAGCTATCTTAATGTCTGAAGGACAGCCAGTTTCAGGGAGGTATGCAGAGTCATATACCTCAGGCACAATTGACAGGACTTCACAGACATGTAGGATGGACTGAGCGTACCAGTGGGCGGCCGGTCTTGTAGTATAGCTGCAGGACCTAAGTGAACAGAGATGATCTTTATGTGCAAAACCCACTGTTCTGGTGGCTCTGGCAGACTGCAGCAGTGCCCTCTGCTATTTACACCCCAGTCCCTGTTTATCAGACCTTGCAACAGGCCTTATTACTGGGGCATCAGCTGCCTGCACCAAGCCTCTCCTGCAAGGTGTGCTGCATTAACACGGTAATACCCACAGCCCCGGTCCCTCACACCCCAGCCAATTAATCCTAATATAATTAGAAAGTGGTGAAGAGCAAAAGGGTCAGGTATTTATATCAAAATCACAGGCTCAACTCCAGCTCACTGTGGCCAACCAGCCCACACCGAAGTCCCCTTGCAGCCCACTGGCTTTCCTCCTGGCTCTATTAAATCTAAAATTCACAGATTACTCTTTGGCTTCCATTCAAGGAGATGTCCTCTTCTAAGTGATGAGGCCGAGCAGGCAGAATTTTCCGCCCGCTGGATTGCGCAGGGACGGGACAAGGTTGGAAAGGAAATTAGTGGGCTGTTGAAACAGCTGTGGAGGCGCGCATGAAATTCCTAGCAAAATATTTATTTACATATTCGCGTGGGGTGAAAAGCACTCAAGTGGCATGTACAACAAGTTGAAATTAATTGACGATATAAAATATTTAGTGTTTTGGGGCCCGACCAATGCTGCATAAATATTGAAATAAATTAACAGGCAAATGGTGCATGGCATATTTATGTGCAGCCTGAGAAGCACATGAGGAATTACTCGAAACCTGAGTTCATACAGTGACTGCTAAATTCCTATTCCACAATTTCCAGAAAATCATCCCATTTAAAATCATTTTGTTTACGCATTAATGAGATGCTGATTCATGTGAAGTAGCACTAATTGCAGAAGTGAGAGGGCTCAGCGTTAACCACCCGATACTGATACGTTGAACCTGTAGTCCACTCACTCCATTAGTTACCTGGGTCTTTTCCCTGTGTTCTCTGTCCTTTGCTGTCTATTGACTTTAATGTTATCTTAATGTTTTTTAAATTTCTCCAGAGTTTTGCTCTTCTTCATCTTAGAGAAATGATTGTTAGATTTGTTCCAGTTTGGGCACTCAGGTAATCACATAGCAATATACCGATAGTCCCAAAAAGACAGTTGAAGAGAATGGAGCATTTAGCTATCAACCAAGCTTCTGCAGTCCTCTTCCTGAGGAGCTGAGTGCTAGTCAATCACTAAGCACTTTCAGAAAGATTACAACATCTTTCCTGTGGTGGTGGTGATGCCTACGTCTGCTGTTTGCATAGCCTACCCAGTGCTAATGTTTCAATGAATATAAGCTACTCTGGGACTAATTAATAGAGTGTTCCTTGCCCTATGACTCTCATAATTCTACAGAACTGTGTTAAAGGCAGACACATGCCATTGTGCCACTCTAGGAATACCCTACCCAATGCTTACACTGCTGCAAATGATTGGTAGGTAAAAAGGCCTTGACAGCACTGGCATAAAAATACTGTCTTTCAGTGCTCGGTCACACGCAATCGATACAAGTTTAGAAGGCCACACCCAGAGGCATGAATACCCAATGCCGCTCACTTGCATCAGATATTGCAGTAGCAAAGATGCTTTATCCAAGATTTATTCTTTCTATTTACCATGGTCCCAACATCATATCACACACTTTGGAGAATCATGATCAAGGGAATGTTTTGCCTGTATTTATAAGGCCTATAATGAATCACAACAAGTAGATTGTGGGTTGGTTTCCCAGCCTGAGCTTATTCTGTGTGGAGTTTGCATGTTAAATAAATAAAAATGATTTTTTTCTATATTTATATTCAAAAGCCATCTGTCTCGACTGACTTCCTTTCAAACAGTCTCAAAGTCCCAGAGTCTAAAATACCTCACCAACCACTAAAAGCCAATTCCTACTTTTAGTGACACTGTCAAAACTAGTTCTGCCTGTCAGAAGCTGCGCAGCATGGGTACAACAGAAGGTTTCTGCATCATTCTTGTATTGTTCCTGCAGCAAAAAGCTTAGGCATGCGTCATGCATGCTGTCTCTCTGTGCGATCAGTCCTCGACAGCTTGAATCCCAATGATCCTCCCTTTTACTCGTTACTCTGCCTTTCGTCTGCTCACGTCTTGTTTGGATCTATTATTTATCTTGGTTCTAAGTTTGCTGAAAAATCTATAGAGCATGTTGGAGTTGTCATTAGTCACTAACACCATGCAATTGATACTTTAATTTCAAATTAATTTATTCAGTTAACCTAATGAAACTGTGGCATTGGTGCCACAAATGTATATGCAGCATATCCCCTTGTTGCAACCCCGACTATGCCAGCACAGTGCAGCTTACTGATGGTTTGGTGCTGTGCATTGTGTGACCAACAGTTTGGAAGGGCCTACCAGTTCTCAGAAACAGACAGGACCACTTCTAGACTCAAAAGATCCCACAAAATGGGATATCCTCTAGGGTGATGTAATATATCATTATATGGACTATATGGATATGTAATGATATGGATATGTAACTAACACATAGAAGCCAGCTTTACTCTGGGATGCCTGGTTAATGAACACACCAAACAAGTGTTTGCATTAACATTCCAGAAACTAGGTGGCAAACGTAGTGCGGTGCATGAGTTTCATATTCTATGTTTCTCCTCCTTTATCAGGAAAATGGGAAAAAAATTGCATTGGCCTGCAACTGCCTAGCTACACTTAAATAGGATCAGTGGGTCAGTGTTAGAGCCAGCTTGAGCAATGATTGACACATTGCTTGATGTATGTGCAGAGTCTGAGAAAACATAAATTAACTATTTACAGTATATTGCAGAATATGAGATTTTGTACAACTGTGCAAGTTTTTTGCTCTAGTGCTCTAATGAGTACTTCAGCCCTGTCTCACGAGTTTTCGTGCAGCCATCACAAAATCAAAATATGTGCTGCGATTACGACTTAAGGCTTTTTTTTCATGCTAGGACAACGTTTCACTAGCCTGTTTTCAGCAGTATCTGGGCTAACCGATGACTGAGGGACAGACTGAGGGACTGAGGAGAGAAATAATGAGTTGATTCCCTAGCAAAGCGGTTAAAACAGGTTGAAATGCTGTGAGACAGGGAAAGTCCCGAACCCTAAACCTAACCCTAATCCTAACCTTAACCCTAAAATACACAGGTTAGTGAAGCATTGTCCTAGCACGAAAAAGTGACGCTGCACAAAAAGTCATGAGAGCAGGTTGAGTACCTACATGAATGAATTGGCAGCACCAAAATTTAAAATTTTTTAATTTATTTGTCAGGGTTTGGGCTGCAGGGCACTGCATAAACGACCAAGCACGAGGAAGGCACTCTGACAGAGCCATTTGGACAGCCTTTGTGGCTGTCATGTGAGAAAAAACGGTCTCACATAGATCCATTCAACCGAAAGGCAAGATTGTTTTAACTGCGTCTCACTCAGCTGGGGATTTTCCTCACAGCATGACAGACAGAACTCGGACAGAGACAGCCGGCCGAAACTTGACTGTACCTCAGCATTGCACGGGAGCTCCAGAAGTTTATCCTGGACCACACAGGAGCAGATCACTCCTCTCTGGACTGGCGAACGGATCTAGTACCGGGGCGGGGCCTGAAGGCGAGGGGGCGGGGCGTGAAGTCAAAGGGGCGGCCCGTGAATTCGGGGCACGCAGTGACAGAAGCGCTGAGGTCAGACCTGATCTGACTGAATTTTAATTGGTGCAGAAGCGAGGCTCCGCGGACTGGTAGGAACCATATTTTAACATCATTATTATTTTCTTTTTAAGCTTTTCCTTTCCTGAGTGGTGGTATTTAGAGATCCAGTATGAAATTATTCAAACTAGGTACACATTTGCCCTGTGAATACTGAATACTGCCATGCATTTGCGTACCACATACGCCAATTCTTGCTTGCGTACCACTTATGACAATATTATAATACAGCTGTAGGTTGCAGTAGACCAATATGCCATAAAATTAAAACCACTGACGGGTGCAGTGAATAACACTGATCATCTCACTTTAAGGGCACCTGTCAAGGTCTTGGATATATTAGGCAATAAGTGAGCAGTCAGTTGATGTGTTGAAAGTGACTTTAAAATAAGCCAAATTGTGAGGGCTAGATAACTGGGTCAGTAAAGAGGCCCCACATAGTCACAGGTGAACACACCACAGCACAGCATACAGTGTGAACAGTGTGAAATTCTTTCTCTGCATTTAACTCATTTACCAAGTGAAGCAGAAGGCTGCCACCAATGAGGGGCACCCGTGGAGCAGTGGGTGGAGACGGTACCTTGCTCAAGTGAACCTCAGTGGTGTCACTAGCTGTCCAGGGATTTGAATCCATGGCTTTCTGATCTCAGGGCGAACTGATCCCAAACCATGAGGCTACCAGCAGCCAATACATCTCCAAGACTGCTTAAGGGGTCTACAGTGGTGATTACCTACCAGAAGTGCTGCAAGAACAACTGGTGAGAGCCTGTGCTGAACCCTCCCCACCTGGGCCTGTGAGTATCAGAACTAAACTGTGAAGTAATGGAAAAAGTTGAGCAGGTCAGACGAATCTCATTTTCTTTCACATCATGTGGACAGTCAGGTAGATCACTTACCTGGGGTGGAGATGGCACCAGGATGCACTATGGGAAGAAAGCAAGCTGCCTGAGGAGTTGTGCTGCTCTACTGGGAAACCTTAGGTTTGGATGTTACTTTGACATGTACCACCTACCTGCTGCAGGCCAAGAACAGCCCTACATGGAAACGGTATTCCCGAATGGCGGTGGCCAGTGTATATTGTAGAATAATTTTGTTGTGTAAAGATGTGCCCAAAGTAGGGGGGGAGGGATTGGACCGTTCCATTTTAAATACAAGGTGTCCAATGTGGTCGTGAGCACCATAGCTCCGAGACACGAAAAGCTGTTTTCATGTCTGGTTGTGTTGGCTTTAATGGCAGAGGGTGCTCCTTCAGAGGGAAATGCTTGGAAAATGTGTTGTTGTTCAGGGCAGGGTTGCCTAAACACTTTGTGAACCTGTTTTGTAGGTGCTTTGAAGCATTACCAGTCTACTAGACTTTAACTACTGGAGTTTAGCTCTTTCTTGTGAGGTAACCAGGAGATAAAAACAGGACTGAATGACTGACTCACTGTATAGAACTGGACCATACGGGTGTGTGGCAGGTTGAACTTCTTTAATTGCTTCACAACAATCTCTGCTAACTCTGCTAACAATTCCCTGGAGATTGTGCTTTCCTCTTGGTGCCCAGCAAATTAAGTGATTCTACACCAGTAACCACTGAGCTATTGATGTTGAGAGGGAGTATCGAGGGGAGAGGGGGGCTTTGTCCTGAGTCTTTACAGTCTTCTGTGTGTTGCTTGACTTCCTTTCCATAATCAGACTCATCACTATTGGTTTTTCAAACTTCAGAATCTTCACAATGAGGTTAATTAGAAACCCAGTCATGTCGAGACTGAAGAGAAGGAGGGGAGTACAACTTTGTGGTACTCAAGTACTGAGGGTCTAGGTGTCTGACATGTTGTTTCCTAGCTGCACAGACGTCCTCGTTGTCAGGCAGTTCATGGTCTACCACCAGATGGGACCTGCCATGGACAGCTAGGATAGTTTAACCCACAGAAGCTCTGGCACAGTGGTGTTAAAAGCTAAGCTGAAGTCGACAAACACAACCCTAGCATAGGTCCCTGGACTATCAAGATGCTGTACTATCAAGTAAAAGGCCAAGTTGATCAAATCAACAGACCTGTTTGCTCTGTATACGATCCACCAAAGGCTTTGTAATAATCTTCAGGTGCACTGAGACCAGAAATTCAACAACTTTTATGACTAGAGGTCAGAGCAATATTGTCCATTAGTCCTGGAATGTTTAGGCTTTGGAGGACCAATATGATAATAGATGATTTGTAGTTTGTGAAAAGAGACCAAAGTTGCAGCGATACTAACGTGGGAATTTCTGATTTAAAGACTAGAAAATCCTTATTTTAATAATGTACGTCAAAGGTGGAAGGTAAGTGGATTTTTTTTTTCATCAGCCTGAGAGTGCAAATGGAAGGCATTAAGAAAAGAATAACAGACAGAAAAGACTGGTCAGATAATGAAGACAATAAGGCTACAAAATACTGCATAAAATGACATTTCAATTTCCAGAATGTACTTTTAAGAAAATTTAGCACAATCTTTACATCATTCACTAACTACCTCTGAAAAACTTTCTTTCCAAATTACCAAAGGAAATGTGTTAGAGATTATCATACAAAATGGGTTTCAGTCCATAGTGCATGCCTCTAATTGCATTTCCAACGCTGGGGCTTTTGAGACAATTAACATGTTCCCATATAAAATTAGATTTGAACAAACAATTTCCAGCAGAGTACATGCTTACCTATCCAGTTTGTATCCTTCTGGAGTGGTCATCACTGCTTGAAGACACGGCTCGGTGTGCAACATGTGAACAGTGTTGTTTCTGCTGGGTGATTTCAGTCAATAGTACAAACTTTAAATAGCATTCTCGTCATCATAGCTTTTGAGGCAATTAAGTAATGCCATCAGGAAATCTATACTAATAAATAACTCAAAGCTGGGATATGCTAGTCTTAGCCTCAGGTGCTGAATACATAGAAGTACACAGACCATCTGGCAGAAGAATAGGTTGTACTGAAGAGGTCAGTGACTTTAAACATAGCCCTGTCATAGGATGCCACACATTTTAGCCCTGCTAGATCTGTAAGTGATATCACTGTGAAATAGAAGTGTCTAGGAGCAATGGCAACTCGGCCACGGAGTGACAGACCAGAGAGTGGGGCTGCCAAAGCACCTTTTCTCTGTTGCATCACTCAGTGCATACCTCCAAACCTCTAGAAGCAACATTAGCACTAGAATAGTGTGTCAGAAGCTTCATGAAATGGATTTTCATGGTTGAGTAGCTGCATACAAGTCTAAGATCACTATGTGTGGTGTCAAGCATTGGCTGGAGTGGTGAAAGCATGCAACCACCGGACTCCAAACAAGTGAAAGTGTGTTCTCTGGAGTGATTGATCATACTTCACAATCTGGCAGTCTCGTGGATGAATGTGGGAGGATGTTGGGAGGATAAAGCCATTGTTTGAGGAGTTTGGTGTGGTCTCCAGTGGCCTGCACAGAGCTCAGGCCTTCTCACGCTTTTGGTCATATTTTGTATATTGTGCCCCGTGAGGTCCTCTAAATGGCTTTTCAATCCAACAATTCAATCTGTGCACTGATTTTTAGTCCAGTGTTTAACAGTTTTTGGGTATCAGTTAATTTACTCAAGATTCAAGATTCAAGGGAGTTTATTGTCAGCCCAGCTACATACACAAGTACACAGAGGGTTGAAATAGCATTCTCTGAAGCAAATAGCATAGCCATAACATTAAAAACAGCTGGATAATATTATGTATGACCCCCAAATGCCGACAAATGCAGCCAAAACAATGAGGCGTGGACTCCAATACCTCTGAGTGTGTGCTGAAGTATCTGGCACTAAGATGTTAGCAGAAGAAGCTTCCGCCAGCTGGCCTTCTTCCCATAGTACATGGTGCCATCTATTCCTCAAGTACATGCACCCAACCATCCACATGATATAAAAGAAATAGGCATTAATCATACCAGGCATCAGACAGGCTAGTCTTGGCTCTCTATGTGCTTCACTGAGCTTTAGGTGCCAATCACCTTCAGCTGATGGCCTAGTGGTTAGGGAGTTGCCCTTGCAATCAGAAGGTCATGGGTTTGAATCCCAGGACTGCTAGTGTCACCACTGAGGTACCCTTGACCCTTGAGCAAGG
>JBBPCY010000019.1:16853393-16870090 GCA_037974405.1 Brachyalestes nurse
CAGTTATCTCTTCGTCCCTACGCCCGACCCCCCCCCAAAAAAAAAAAAACCAAAACCTACCATTATCTCCATGCCTTCCATATTTTGCTTTAACTTCTGACTTTTCTTTGACCGGTGGTGTTTAGGTGTACTCAGCTCACAGTGCTTCATGGTCCTGAAGGAACGATGTTTCATTTCACTGTGTACTGTGTATATGACTGAAATGACAATAAAACCTACTTGACTTAACTTGACTTGATGACTTGCAGAAAAATCCAATTTCTTAAGATACCTCACCAGTTAGCTCCTATCAGCCCTAGACACACAGCTCTGACCTCTATTTCCCTCTTATTCATAAAGCAGCTTATGGTGGTAATCAGTTTCAGAGAGGTTCATCGCAACCTGCAACATGATATATTCATTATTTATAAAATAAAATCTTAAACAGTACAAATGTCCCAGTATGGATATTTCGGGCCCAAACATGATATAAGTAACACTGTATTGTGGTCAATATAGACAAAATAAACCATTTTTGTAAATTCTGTTAATGTCATATTTAGAGGACACCCTTTACTGAAGTTATCCACAGCAACATATGATTAGACATAACAGTTCATGAAATTAAAAACAGGGATGTATAATTAACTGATTACAACAGTTATCATTACCTAATGAACCTAATACGAGGATATTAAGAAATGTCTATGAATGGAAAACCTGTTCACTAAAAGAAGTCAGCTACAAATTAAGTCATGAATGTTGAAATACCAGGCCGTGTGCCAGAGCAGAATGAATGGAAGGGGGTGAGTGAAACATACTTTGCAACCAAGCAGTGCTACAGTGAACATGCATCACAGCATTAATTCATAGGCATACATCAAAACAATACAATAACAGAGCTCACTAATTCCCTGCCCCTTGGCTACTGTTGCTCTGTCTGGCAAGCTTTCAAACCAGCAGTCTCTGTTCTCAGTGGCGAGGGTCGTCCATGGCATTAAATTTAATGACTTAACAAGAAAAACTTTGTTGCTGGCCGAAATTTAGCTGGTTTCACTGATGTGGACTGCCTCAGTGTTTGGTCTAGATCATACAAATGTTTTTTTTTCAGTGTACAAAATGAATAAGTAATTTCCCCTAAGCCAAGTTACAATTGGAGCCACTATATTGTTCGATGTTTGGCCAAACAGAGTAATTTGCATGAGTGGTTAAATCAAATGGTCTGTTTGATTCATTTGATTCTAATAATTCATTCATTGCAACTGTATGGCTAAAACAAGATATATAGAGAAAATTCAGTTTATAAAAATGAACTTCATGTCAGACACTGAGATATCTTGCCGAGTTTTCAATCCTGAACAAGATCTTTGTTAGCCTATCAACATTATTTCACCAGAGGTGGAACTTTAGTTAGCAATGAATGTGAATTTTATCTTTGTGTTAGAAAAACAAATAAATGAGCAATTAGTAATTCAACCAAAACTTACCTCTGTATCATTGCTTTTATACAGGTCTGCAGAAGTGACCTATAAATTCACAATGTAATTTTATTAAACTTTTTAAATATAAAATAATGTGTAACTCTAATATATTTTATGATAAAAGTCTGTAGCAGTTCACATGAAACATTTCAGTAAATTAAAGCCTTTAGCTACTGTTACAGGAATAGGAAGAGTGGCCAGAAGAGCTGTGGGGGCTAGAAAGTCCCATCAGTGGTGACTACAGATACTTGCGTACAAGTGCATGCACAAGCAAAAAATCGGTTATGATCAGTGTTGGGCAAGTTACTTCAAAACTGTAATGTGTTATTTATTACTTGTTACTGTCATTTCAAAGTCATTTGCTACATACAATATTACTGTATTTAAAATGTAAGGCATTACACTACTATTGCATTACTTTTAAGTTACTCTCACCAAAATAACTGGAAATATGGATTTGGCTCTATGGATTTGTAGTTCATGACGCTCAATTAGTTCATTACACAGCCAGTGGAAGGTGACGTTGTATCTGACTGAGCTGGGCTTATGGTTAAAAACAGTTCTATCCGACGTTAGATCACAAGAAGTGAAACATTTTGCGTGGACGTTTCTCCTCTCTGCTGATCTCACAGTGATTCTGGCGAATTTGTATGAAAAAAACATCACTTCATTCCGGTTAAAAATGCATTGTAACGCGCGTTACTGACATTTTTACTGAGTAAAATATTACCAATGTGTTTTTCTGTAATGCCTTGCATTACCGCGTTACAGCAAAAAGCGTTTGTAACGCGTCACTCCCAACACTGGTTATAATAATGGCCATAATTTCAATATTGGAGAGGTAACAATAAACAAGATTTTCCTTTTATGAGCAAATAATAAATCATCCTGAATGCTCTATATATCAGTATTAAATAGGTAGTGTAATTTAAACATTTAGGTTAATGTCAGATTAGGTGAGTAGGTGAGTAGCATGCCATTAGATTTGTTTGAAACATAATCTTCACTGAAAGTAAGGGGGGTGCTTACATCCCAAATTACACCACAACCAAAGTTACACTACTATAATAACTAATCATGGACTACTTAGCCACCCTGACTCAGCTTAGGACAACCTGGTAATCCTTTTGTGACAAGTGGGAAATGCGTCTAAGAGATGATGGCAGTTACATATAAAACGCTTATATTTTAATGCAGAAATTGGAAGGATATGACAGGGCATTCATCGTGTTCGGTATGAAGGGGCCACGGCCATGCCTGAAGGCTTTTTTAGACCAATCATTAATTATCACAGTCCAGCTGGAAAACAAAGCATTGATCTGAGCGTGTGGCAGAGTGAAGAGGATTAAAAGCGTAAGTAGCCTTTGATTTATGAAGACTGTCCAAGCTGAGGAGAAGTTGGCTTTTTTCCGGCGTGTTGGAATTCATTTCGCTCAAGGGAACTTGCTATTTATGGTTCAGTTGAACTGTCAGGTTACCCCACAAAGAGGCCATGGGACCCACCAGGAATTCCTCTGCCAACATCATACGATGTGTCACAAGAACACAGAGTGGAGCAGCCAGCTGACAATTTTACCATCTTTAAAATAAACTAATGGCAAAGACAAAATTGGTCCTTGTTTAAAGCAACTTTCAGTTCCAGAGAATGAGCTGTTGTGGTCAAATGTCTCCAAGGAATGACGTGACTCCAGCACGCAAACGGGAGCTATTTCTGCGCGCTGATTCCAGTCGATAGTACATGCCGCAAATGGCATCTTCTTCAGTGTAGCTTTTAAGGTAATTAACTAGTGTCAATATAAAATCTATACTGAACAAATGACTCACAGTCTGGCATCTACTTTCTTCGCCCAATCGCATCCATTTTGAAGCTTTCCTTTTCAAAGTATACAAAACAGTGATCTGTTTTATTTTTTCAGTGTCTGTTTTCTCAGGGCTTGCTCCATGTCTCCTTTTTCACTTTATTTGCGGTCATTGTCTCATCTGTCTTTCTGATCATTCTAATTTTCACTTCCCTTCTGCTCATTGGAATTTGAAGCTGAAGTGATTTTCTTCACAAAGAAAAGAAGTGAAAACAAGGTTGTTCCAGTTATTTCTTTTTCTTTTCCTCCAACTGCACGAATGTTGACAGTGTGGTTTCTAGTCACAGATCAAAGTATATCCTATCACTCGTATCTCTGTAGTTACATTAACACCTCATATCAGTTTGCAAAGGATATTTTTTATATTTTATAAATGATTATTTCATGTAATAATTCATATCTGTGACCCCCTACAAGAGCCAGGCTTGGGGCAGTCATATCATGTCAGGACTGTATAGATGTGCCCTAAGAAGCAAAGACACACAGAGGCACCAGAACCAGGGTTGGGAGCCCATTCTTTAAAGAACTTTTTTGTAAAGCAGATATAAAGTTGAAGAACTTTCGAACCTCCACATAATGCAAAGGTTTAATACAAATCAGACCGAGCTTTATTTCTTAGAGTGTAGCTTAGTTGAACCAGTCTAGAGGCTAGAGCCCGCAGAGGCCGTCTGTTGGCCCACGTTTATGCACCGACTCATTGGGATAGAACAAAATGTGGACTGTCTGGGAGTCCCTGGGTACTGCTTCCTGAATCACTGGCTTAGGCTCATACCACTGAGATGTGTTTGATTTCAAAGGAGCTGTCACAGTGTCTTCAGTTGTCATGTCAACATAAAAAAAGATGACAGGGAACAGAGAAATCATGTCTACAAGTTCTTTTATTTAAATTCAGTCCAGAATACTTCTTCAACCTCAAGGTCCCTTGTGGCACGTGACACTCTTTCAGTGAGTTTAGACAGACAGTATGAGCTAGGATTGGTCCAACCTGTGTGGAGAACTTTGACAAGTGAAGGCGATTTATTTTATAAAAGTAAATGATGCCTGTATTTGGATAACCTCCGGCCATGCTGTTTCACACAATGTAGGTGTGCTTAAGTGTGTGTGGTCTCTTGTGTTTTCTTTTGCTTTAAGGTTTAAGTATCCCCAATTCTCATATTCTGGCAGAAGGTATAGATTTGGGTGGATGAGAGGGTGGGATGTGTTTGCTTCAGTTATTGCATGGGGATGAATTCTCCCATTTAATTATTTGGAACTTTTTTAAGTGTGTTGTGATGCTTTTTTCAAATATAATTTTTTTAACCAAAATGGTATTGAAAGAAAAGATCTATATTTCACATTTTCTTGTCCCTTCACACAAGATGGCAAATGAAATCTGGGGTGGTGACAGGGCTGGACTGGGACAAGAAATCGGCAGGGCATTTTGAGCCTAGACCGGCCCACCAGGGTTTCGTTCCCGAGGGGGGGGTGGGTTGTGCTGCTGACGGGATTCCACTCCAGTGCCCCTCTCACTGTTGTACTGGGTATGTTGTAGCAAACTTGAGGGCTCCCTTTTTTTAATGTTCAAGACTGTTGAAGATGTTTAGTAGGAAGGTACACTATGATAGTAAAAGTCAATTCCAGCTCTAGCTGTGCTTTCTTAATGACAGGTAGTTTAGTAGGTTGAGAAGATTTTTTTTAAATGTGCACGCCTGTGTATATGTGACACTACGCATGTCTACCCATGGTGTCCAGTTTTGGAAAGAAGAGTATGGGTTTGTACCCAGTTCCTTTAAAATTAACATTTGTGTCTCAGTCTATAGACATTTGATTAGCTGAAGTTTCTCAATTCTATGTATAAAGCTGCAGGATATATGATTTTAGTTGTTCTAAATCAATTCATTTTTATTCTGATACTTGAACCTGTTGTTCCTCCCATCAGGGAAAAAAATCTATTGTTGAAGCAGGTAAAGAGTTTTATATAAAACTAATGTTAATGAAGATAATAAGGAAGGAAGTTACAGGAGTTGCAAGGGGAGCCTATCCCAGTGCCATAGGCAAAGAAAACCCTGGATTGTTTTAAAGTTAATTTGAAAGAAATCTACAACCATTTTCTGACGCTTTTTAAACCTTACTGTATTCTGAACACTGCCCTTTCATAATAGAACATGGTGTGAATACAGATCCTCAGATTCTGTATTCTGTTCCATTATATCCCAACCTTGTGAAATAAAGTACATGACAAAAATCGCTTCCACGGGGCACTGAACTGCATCCAGTGTCAGAATCATCTTGTAGGACTACAATGCTGAAAAAACAGTTGTCCTTAACCTATTGTGTCAGATGAGAATTTTAATAAGATCACAAAAAAGCTGATGCACCTGAGAGGGAGGAAAGTGAAAAGCGATGATGTAGAGAATGCATTACTAGCCACTACATTCACGTGAGTGCACAGCTGTAAAATAGGATGCATGGGATTGCATGCATTTTGTCCTTTGTCATGTCCATAAGATGAAAATAATAGTACAGCAGTTGTTGCTGCATTAGCAGTATATTGAAGCATCCAAAAGCAATTTTTCTGCCTTGTTCTGTGCCTTAGGGAAGCTGGCGGGAAGCATTTCTGTCATTAAAAAAACAAAAACTTTTTTGACAAGCATATAATTATTTTTTTTAAGGGCTCATATCACAGAATCTGTATTTTCCTCGCTTGTCTTAAAGGGTTTGGTGTAGTATGTAAACGCTGTTAATGTTTAAGATCATACTGTTCATGTTGTTTGCTCCCGGTTCCGTTTAGTCCATACATTGAAACTATGCTGTAAAGACAGTCAGCTTTGAATTCACTGTTTTTGTGGTGTAATGAATATCAGTACGTTTACATTTATTCACCTATTCAGCTTACAAGGTCCAGTCATTCTGAAGTTAAAGAGTGTTTCATTCATGGGCAAGCCAATCAGGACAGACCTCATCGTCTTGGACACAACCCTCCACTTTTCAAAACCATTCATTTCGTCCCCCCACTTTTTGTTTACCGGACAAAACCCCAACCACACCCCCGACCACGGACAACGGCCAAGGCCTAGAGCTGTATTCGTACACCCGAATCTCCCATCCCC
The DNA here is from genome assembly GCA_037974405.1 of Brachyalestes nurse. Taxonomy (NCBI): domain Eukaryota; kingdom Metazoa; phylum Chordata; class Actinopteri; order Characiformes; family Alestidae; genus Brachyalestes; species Brachyalestes nurse. The sequence continues at coordinate 16,859,802 of JBBPCY010000019.1, forward strand.
CTAGACAACGGACGAGACTTTGCACGCGCGCACCAACATATGCCACCCACGACCCCGCCCACCCCCCCCCGGCCATGAGACGTAGACCGGTGCGTCCCCCCCACATAAAAAATGCTTCCGGTGCCCCTGCTCAAAGGCATAGTAACAAAAAAACAGTCTGTTTTGTTCTGTATAAGAAAGGGTGGAAAAAGAATCTGTTTGGGTACAATAAACACTCAAATGTTATGAGTGGAGCTCATTGGAGAAGAAATACATGCAAAATATCACTATCAGGGCTCCCGGTCATCATCTTATCCCGGATCTGCAATCACTCTGGTCCCTTGTCCAAGTGTCCTTGATAGGTTTGGCTGCTTTGGACTCCCCATTCGCTCCTCCCCCAGTCAAGGGCAACTGCTGTTCAAAAGCTCTGGTGGAGATTGTTGTTCCTGTTGTTGCAGACCAGAGTCTCTCAAACTTATCACTTTGACTCCAACAAAAACAAATAATGTCTCTATCTGTTCCTACTCTGTTAGCCATATACAGCTAATCTGTCAACAGTGATTAAGCCTGCACACAAAATGTCTTCTACTGTTTTCTCCATAGAGAGTCTCTTTATCTCTCTCTCCAGGTCGACCAGAGGAGGATAGGTTTCCCTTTTGAGTCTTGGTTCCTCCTAAGGTTTCGTCTTCTTGCTTCAGGGAGATTTTCCTCACCTCTGCCACCCTTGACCTGCTCACTAGGGGCTCAGACCTGGATTCTGTAAAGCTGCTGTGTGACAACATTGGTTGTGAAAAGCACAATATAAATAAAACAGAATTGGATTGAAAATATAGGATATAAGCCCTTGAGATGTGGACAGCAATAAATGCTCATAGTAATACTTAACTGGAGACTGGGTAAACTGGGACAGTTTTTTTACTGGTGGTTAAGTGTCAACAGAGCATGATAAGAATGGCACATGGAGCTTGGCTATCATGGTCTTGAATGCATACAGCTTCAGCGGTTTGAAGTGTGCTGGACTGCAACTTGTCCTGTGGACTTTAGAACAGCGTTTACCTATGTAGCTGACACTGGCAGTTTTGGAGTTCAATGCAATTTTATCTGCGTGTCCAGTTATTTGCAGATCATTACGCGTGCAGTGCAAACCACAACCTCCCCAACCCGAGAGCCACCAGAGCCGCTTTGGCCTTGTTTACTCATTCATTTATTTATGTTATTCAAATCTGTTATTCAAATGGTGATCCAATTGGGACTCCAACAATCTGGTTCAAGGTTGTTGCATTGGGCCATGGGAGTGTGTGTGTCTGTCGGGGGGTGTTAGCGTGGCGCTGTGTGCCAGCTGACCTGTTCCAGCATCTAAAATGTTAATTTCTGAAGTGTAACATTGTGGAGATGTTAGCTGTCAGGCAGCCAAAAGCGCGGCCGGAGACGAGCCAACACCAATGAACCGGAGAGGAGCTTTGCCGGCATGGATTTGTGTCCTACAGCCAGGCAACATGTGCCAAGAGCAGCTCTCCACGCAGCGGTGACTTCGGTTAACTACTCAGGGCCACTTGAAGCTCCAATAATAGCATGAGGCCCTCTCAGACGCTGTAGTCTCATTTCTCTACATAACAAGACGTTACGAGCAAGGTTTTTATGAAGATGTCCTCGCTGGGAAGTGATTCAAAAATGCGCCGGGAAAAGGGCAGGCATAATGGCATGCTCCAGTAAACAATGTTTTGTGAAGAAAAGGATTTTAATGACTAATGTGGTGCGTATAATGATGTCTGTCTAATGATTTGATGATCTTACATAACATTAATACTTGGAAGCTTATCTTAGCCAGAGCTTCCATTCCTCCTTAAGCTTGTTTGCTGGTTCACCATGAGCACGCGCTGCTGAAAGATGAGCCCGCTGTAGGCCATTAGCAGGACGACTAATTAGCTAACAGAGACGGATTTCTAGCGGATATCTAGTGGATATTTTGCATGGGCTGTATGAATGAATTGATGCAAGTATTAATGAAAGTACCTTCCTTTAACACGAGTGATCGATTGCTGTGTAGTCAACTCCAAAAAAAATGATTTGCTGTCACCCTTCCATCTGTGAACACTGGGTGAGGAATGACTTGCAGTGCAGGGTCCCTATTGACCACAGAGGGGCAGTATTGTACTTTTGTGGTCTGTAGCAACTGCCCGCAATGGATGATGCATTTCAAACAACCCAGAGAGAGGGAGGGAGAGGGAGAGAGTGTGAGAGAAAAAGAGAGAGAGAGAGAGAGAGAGAGAGAGAGAGAGAGAGAGAGTGAGTGGGTGGTGAGTGGTAGAAGCTTCTGCTGTCGTTTTTCCTTTGCTCCTCTCTCCTGACTCGCACTGCCCCAGAAACAAGGTATGTCTGTCTAATTGCTCTAATGGCTTCTCCTCCTCATTAGGCCCTTGACCTTGGCAGTACGTGATAAGAGTAGGTCATTGCAGATTAGAACAGGGCCCTAAGGTCCCATCCGAGTCTTTCCTGCTACAAGTGCACGCGCCCCTCACCGCCTTCACTTGTGTTCAGAGGCATCTCTAGTCTAAGCCAGAAATGTCACTCTTTCAAGAGCTCTTTCCTGCTCTTAAGAGTTTTTGTCTCTTGCTCAGCTGCAGCCTTTCATTCAGGTTTTGGAAACACACACAAGCTCAGGCTGGATCATGGGAGCACCAGCCCAAAATAGAATGCACTTAATTATAAATAGGCTTAGGGGTGCTCCTTCACAACTGTAACTACAGAGGACAAAGGGAGCAGCATGCTGGGAAAGCAGGAGCGGAGTGAGTAGAGCAGGTTCCTGAGGCTCAGACTCTTCATTTATTCATGCGATCAGAGACTCTTTACACTGTGGGCGAGTAAGCAAGCTGCTCCCGTGTGAGGGTTATACAGCCACCATGTAGAGAGCTGTCGCTCTGTCCAGATAAGTTACATTTTCTTTGGCAGTGATTTGATGCTGATGGAGGAATCACTTATTTCCAGCTGTGCACGCTTCATCAAAATCATAAAGATATTCATATTCAAGACAGAGGACGCACTACTGATTTTTCTTAATAACAGCATCTGGTTTTTCTTAATATGTTTTTTCTTTTATTTGAAAGTCTAAAGAGAAAAAAAAAACAAATAAAGTGTTACTATCTGAGTCCACAATAATACATTTAAGCATGTGGTTTATGCAGAGTTAATGATGTGAAAGCTGGTAGGGGTCATTACTTAAAGGTAAAATATTACTTGGCCATGCTGTTAAACTATAATATTCAAAATTCAGCTTCCCAGTCCTCACTCACACCAATCGTACAGAGGCAGTCACTGTCCACCCAGTGCTTCACATACACAAAACAAGCAAATTGTCAGTAATTTAAAGGTGTTGAACTATTCCCCCTCATTTAGTTCAGGTTGGACTAAAAAAAAAACAGTTACTGTGCCAGTTCGTTTTAACTCAGTTCTGCAGAATGCCACCCAAGGGGCAAAAAAAACAAAAACAGCAATCCAAATGTGTCTCTCTCGAAGAAACAGACTTTAACCTATGTCTGCCGGACAGATATCATTTGTCATAACAAATATTTCATCTTGCCACCTCTGTTTCCAGTGTCTGTTTCCTAAGAGCTGTCCTCTTCCTCCTTCTCATATCCTTTATGTGTAGTCATTTTCCCATCTGTCAAACTCACTGTCTCCCTCATCTTAATGGTCACTTTCCTTTGGGTTATGGGAATTGCTGAAATCGAAGGTTCTTTCTTTCTTAATTTCTTGGCAGTTCATTCGAAGGCTCTTTGTTTTCTCTCAATTGTCAAAATGCATTCATCCTTTATTTATGCTATTTCTATTTACTTTTAAATATATATAATGGACTCAATATCCTGGAAAATCAAAATTTCTTTGTTTTTTTACTTTGAGTTTAAAGTAGTACGTAAAAACTCTCAAAAATACACTATTTACTTCTCAGTCCACACAGTGGAGATATAGAAACTAAGCTGTAAAAAAACTCACATTTATGGGGTTTAGCAGATGATTTTGTCCAAAGCAACTTCCATTCCCTAACTACAGGGGGCAGTCTTCCTGGAGCAATTTGGGGTTAAGGGTCTTGCTCAGGAAACCAGTGGTGGTGTGCTGAAGATTTGAACTCATGACCTCTTGGTCGAGAGGCAGGTGTCCTACCCACTAGGCCACCACCACCACCACCCCTGTTTTGAATTCACTGTTTTCATGGTTTCACATAAAACACATTTACATCCAGCCTACAACACTTAAGCCCCGGCTGCTCATAATGAAATGATAAGGAGTGTTTCAGTCTGGACTGTTTTTTGAATTAGGCATGATACAGGCTAGCCAACCAGAAGAGAGGCCATTTATCAGAAGGTTGCATGCATTGGGCAGCTGGTGGCCTAGTGGTTAGGGAGTTTGCCCTGTGATCAGAAAGTCATGGGTTTGAGTCCCAAAACAACTAGTGGCACCTCTGAGATTCCCTTGAGCAACATACTGTCCACAGGCGCTGTGTTCCTGGCTGCCCGCTGCCAAGCGCCAGGCAGACATCACTTGGTGAGACATCCCAAAGACCCCCAAATCTTTTGTACTTCTCTAAACTACAGACACCTGTTCATTAAGGTGGCACTTGCTGGTGTGGTTTTGGATGCAGTATGGGTGATGTCATGTTATGTACATGTTATGTAATGATGTCAATTGCTGTCCAGGTCTCTAATATGAATATATATGGGCAAAATGCACACATGGGGTCTTAATCAGGATCAAGAAATCCGCATAATCCTCAGTGTGTTGAGCTGTAGTAAACCACTAAAAAGGAAGCTTTCATGATGACTAACTGCAGAGACATCGGTTCACAGTTCAGCACTTATGATTCATCGCAATTCAGCCTTATCTGTTAGTCTCAGGAGCTCCTCGAGCAGGATGTGACATGCATTACGTATAAATGTAGAAAAAAGATCAATAATTCATTCTTAGCAAACTAGAAACATTTGAAATCACAGCAGATCTTCAAAAACCACTCATGCTCTGAACCTGCGAGAGACCCTCCTATAAACCGTACTCTTTGGAATAATGCTATGCTGGATTAAGGAACTCAAAAGTTTAAACGCCCCCCTTTGCATTTGCGAGATATGAAATAAGGTAATTTCACAGTTTTGTGGAGAGCATACTTTAAACTCTCCACTTCACACACACACACATACACACACACACACACCCCTAAACACACACATAGACACACAAAAACCTCAATCCACCACTGGATAATTATGTCTCTTTCTGATGGGTCAACGAGTCCTCTAGCAGGTGATACATTTAGAAGTGGCTTTTTCTGACTGGCTCATTCCAGCTCTGATGTGAGCCAAGCGGGGGCAGACAGCACATTATCAGCACCAGCATCATCCACAAACAAATTAAAATTCACCCTCTGAAACCACAAACAGCAGTGCTCTGAGAATAAATGAATAGGAAAAGAGTGCACGGGGTTGACTCGTTACATATCTAAAAGGGAGGGGTTTGGGAAAACGGAGAATGTAATTCGTGATCAAATGGAACAAGTCAAGTAATTTGGGGGCTTCAGGCATGAAGAGAAAATGTTTGAAACTGATGCCATTAATTCTTAGCAGTAACTCTTACTGCGGGAGATAACAAAAGCATGGTGGGTTTTTGTATTAATTATTTCTCCCTAGTAGCTCATTGAAATCAATACCAGATTTGTGCTCACAGTGGCATATTAGCTCCAGTGCAAAAAAATCAAATAAATAATGGACCCTCCCTCCACTTTTCACGTAAGAATACTGCTTTCAATGAGAAAGAATAAGAATACTGCTCTCACTACTGTTATATTTCATATAATCTGATCACGAAAGGCATGCCACTCCACGCACCTCCACATCATTTAATGTTAATTCTGAATGTTATGGGGGTTTTCCACTGACTGGTACCAGCTTGGTTCGGTTCAGTTCGGTTCTACTCTGTTCAGTTTAGTTTCGGACCTACAGTTTTCCACTACAATTAGAGGTCCACACACACACACACACACATGCACACACACGGGAGATGGTGGCATGATTGCTGAAGTTAACATTAACATTTAGACCAAAACTGAGTAGCCCTGGCGATGCTAACAAAAGCTGGCTTCCAATCTTTAGCTCATCAGTGGTAGTCTAAGGTCTCGTTCACACGGACGTTTGAATCTTGGATAAATGAATGCACTCTGAACTCCAGAGGTGTTTTTGTAGCGTTTTGTATCTGCGCTTGATTGGCGTTACACTGGCGTTCGTCTGACGCTGTTTAACTCCAGCCTGCAGCCCAATGTGTAGTTTCCTGTATTCACCTGTGGGGGCAGTAATCATTCTCTCCAGATTGTTTACGTTTTGGGGTTCGTAGTTTTACAACACTTGATTTGTGGCGGTTCCCAGAACAACTGAATCATGGGACATATTCAGTCCTCCAGAATGTCAACCGAACGGCATATAAAGTACCACAGTACCACTGTGTTTGTCGGGATTTTGGCAGAAATTGACATCAGGAAAATGTTGCATGCCGCCCGAACGCGCAGCCAACCGAGTGCTGGGGCTGAACGCCCGTGTGGACGCTGTGATTTACTCCAATGAGCAGAAAAACGGTCGGTGCTCAGTCTGCGCTCACCTGGACCTACGAACGCCCGAAAAACACCTGATTCAGACGCCCTTGTGAACGAGGGCTAACACTCACTGTCACTCACTTGGTCTTAAGCTGAGAAAGTCGTATCCTGAGGTTCTTTAAAAATCTGTAGAGGTGTCTATATTTACTTATTTAGAAAATCAAGAAAACGTCGAATCGGAGGAGGCCAAACCATTGCTTCTAACTGTGTATTTTATCATCTCCAATACAGCAGAAGAGTGTTCCTGGTATGCAGTGGTTAGGTACCTACCAAAAGTGTTCCAAGGAGGGAAAACCAGTGAACCAGTGAAAAGGTGATGGGATACCAGGGTGTATTAGGCTGCATAGCCACATTCTGGTCATAGTGCCCATGCTGACCGCTATCCACCTTTCAGTAGTACCTACAATGGGCACTTGAGCATCAGAACTGGACTATGGAGCATTTAGGGAACATGGCCTGGTCTGATGAATAATGTTTCTTTTGCATGATGTGGAGGGCCAAGAATTGCCCCTGGGCCTTATAGGAATTTTTACATTTCAGGAACCTTAATTCTGTTAACAAACTGTTTTCCCCCTTTTTTTAGTTCCCTGGAATTATTAGGTCTTCTCTGTATTCCTATGAGGCCCTGATACTTATGTTCTGATAATTACATTTGAATAGCTCAACTAAAGCAATATCCTTAATTTCCTAAGGTTTAAATTGTGGCCATGTCAGTCAGACAGATTTGTACACAGTCCCACAGTTCCCCTCATCCCAATACCCTCTCTGCATAACAACACCACACTCATTAGCACTTGGTTAGCGGGTAGAGCCTGTTGAGAGAAGACTTGTTAATTGAAGGATCATTCAGAACTTGTGAGAAAATGCCAAGTGTGATTGCGTGGTTGCTCCCCCACAACCACTGATTTTATGGGCCAGAATGGTGTGTAAAAAACTCCAAAACCTAGCACAGTGGAGTCGTAAAAACCCCCAAAACCTAGCACAGTGGAGTCGTAAAAAACCCCAAAACCTAGCACAGTGGAGTCGCCTCTTACCAAGCCATTTATGGTTAATGATGGCTGAAATCATACATGGCTGAAATCACTCCAGTGACACATGGAGTCCCAGTCCGGTGCTACCAAACAGCCCTCTCCAGATTCACCACTCCAGTATTTCACACAGGCTCATAAGGCGGAGATCAGGATCACCTGAGTACTCGGCTCAGTAGTGTATACAGGAATCCCTCGCTTTTCGTGGGGGTTACGTTCCAAGAGCACCCGCGTATAGTGGAAAAACCGCGTTGTTATGTTTTGTTAGAAAAATGCCTAAAATGCCTATTTTATAGTGTAAACCCTAAATATGCCAACACAAATGCTCCCAGAACACATTTCATTTTAAACTCAGTTTAATGCATTACCCTTAAAGAAAATGTAAAGGTAAACCCGTATTCGCCTCTTTTCAAGGTAAACCCCTGTTTTAATTTAAATCCTCGTTACAGTGACACCTATCAAGGGGTGGGACATATTAGCTAGCAAATGCACAGTCAGTTTTTGAAGCTGACGTGTTGAAAGCAAGAAAAATGTAATGAAATTTGTCAAGGGCCAAACTCTGATGGCTAGAGGACTGGGTCAGAGCATCTCCAAAACAGCAGGTGGGATATTTCTAGTGCACAGTGATTAGTACCCACCACGGCTGGAGTCAATTCAGGAATGAACTCAACAATTCCAACTCAAACAAGAAAATCGAATTAGAACTCAACAACAACCACAGGACTCAGAGTTGGAAATAAATTGAAATGTCAGGAAGGGGAATTCAGTTCAGCGAAGTTCTGCTAAATGCCACGTAATACTGTTTCTGAGCATGCATTTGGGATTACAAGTAGTGACATACATTGAAGCTTTAATCACAGTGGCTCCAAGAAATGCATGAAGTTGACGACATGTACTGTTAATACCAGTATATTTTACCAGTTTAATGTCATAAACACAACATGTGTCCTAATTGGCTTTAATTTATTAGTAGGGATCGTGAACTGCACCTTACAGGAAACACAGAAGGACACATGCACATAAGACAATCAAAGTTCATATTTTACTTTTTATCAATACCATTGATTTGTGAAATTAAGATATTTAATGTATAAAACATACATTGCTAATCTTCAACATTTCTTTATGTTTATGATGTATGTGATGCATAATAATTAATGTACTGTAGACTATTTAACAAATCAAGTCAAATTCTTAGGAAGTGGAATTTTGTGAATTTGTTTGAATTCAATTCTGTTTCCAGACATTTAAATTCAGTTCCAATTCCACCTCCCTTCAGCTGCATGGAATTCTAATTCCAGGTTTAAGAGAGATAAGATAAGACAAACCTTTATTAGTCCCAAAAGTGGGAAATTTGCTTTGTCATGGCAGAAAGTGGACAGAACAAAGTTAAGAGCGGCAAACATTAAGAAAACAACAGAATAGAATAAAATACTGTAACAACAGAACAGTATAAAATGTACACTATACAATTTAGAAATATAAATATGGACATCTGTGTTGTAAAATATAGACATATATGTATATGTAACCTGTATGTAAACTAAATGTAGACTTAGGCAAGTTGTATGTATGTACACAATTAGTATATGTACTGTATGTATATACAGAGTGGATATATAAGTAAATATATATCCACTCTAGGAAGTGAATTGGAATTTACAATGCAATCTTGATTCTGTCCATGAATGGCCCCAAACCCTGGCACCTACCAATAGCTGTCCAGGGAAAGACAACTGGTGAAAGGTTAATGGATACTTAAGGCTCATTGATGTGTGTAGGGAGCAAAGGGTAATCTGTCTGGTCGTCCCCACAGGAAAGCTACTGTAGCACAGACTGCTGAATAAACTCATGCTGGCCATGAAAGAACACACAGTGCACCACAGCTTGCTGTACATGGAGTTGTATAGTTGTGCCACCACCATGCGTGGCACTAACCTGGGGAAGAGATGACACCAGGATGCACTATGGGAAGAAGGCAAGATGGCGGAGGCATTGTGAGGCTTGGACGATGTCTTGCTAGGAAATCTTGGGCCCTGGCTTTCGTGTGGATATCACTTTGACCCGTAACACCTGATGTAACACATTGGTGCAGACTAAGTACACGCCTTCTTAGCAGTTTTATTCCCTAATGGCAGTGCAACACAGCAAAAATGATTAAGGACTGGTTTGAGGAACTTGGCAGGTGTTGACCTTTCCTGCAAATTCTCAATCCAGTAGAGCATCTGTTGGATGTGCCGAGCAAAGAAGATCTGTGGGTAACTGTGTTGTTCTTTCATATTTTTTATAACTGCAAGTTATAGTTTAAGATTAATAGGTACTAAGCTATAATTGGTGGTAAAACAAACAGAAATACAGTTAAATAGCAGAAAGAAGACATGAAATGTCTAATTCATAAAGATACATTCAATTATCTAATAAACTAACAAACTAAAATAAACTAAAAGTAACAGTGAACAGTGTTTACGTCCAGTGAGTCTTATTTCTTCAGCATTTTAGAAAATGTCGTGCTTTCAACTCTGTGGACCCAGTTTGGGAAAGAACCTTTTCTATTCCAGCATTGAAGGTCCATAAAGACCAGCACCTTTGGGATGAACTGGAACGGAGATTGTGATCCAGACCTTCTCACCAACATCAGTGTCTGACCTCATAAA
>JBBPCY010000019.1:16873075-16885857 GCA_037974405.1 Brachyalestes nurse
TCATTTTAAACTCAGTTTAATGCATTACCCTTAAAGAAAATGTAAAGGTAAACCCGTATTCGCCTCTTTTCATTTAACGCACACACGCACTGTCTCTCTCTGAGAAAGACTGTGCGTGACTGCTCCGTGTCTCTGAGAGAGTGTGTGCGCATGTGTGTGTGACTGCTCTCTCTCTCTGTCTCTCTGCAAAATGTTCTCGGATTAACTACTTTCAAACCTTCTGCCTCTAAGTTCAGCGTTATTTTACCATTTCAAGATGCACTTTCTATATTTACAGTTATATTTTATATGGTAATGTAGCTGAATTTATGTTCATATTTGTTCCAAAATTAGTAAATTATATTTTTCTTGATAATTTAGCTGTAAAATGCTATATATATTGCTACAAAAAGCAAAAAAGGTTTTTGTAGTTTATTTGGTAGTTTCCATGTTATTGTGGAGATTTTCATGTATTGTGGAGAGTTCGGTTCTCAGAAAAAAATCTGCATGTGGCTGAATCCGCGGGTCCTGATCTGCCAAAAGTGGGGGATTACTGTATAGACCTTCAGGACGTGCAAAGTATACTGTCTAGTTACTGAGCGTAATCTCTGTATTCTGGATTGTGTTTATTTCTCGTGTTTCTCTGACCCATTTCTGGACCTTGGATTACCCTTTTGCCTTGTGGACTTGACTTTGACTGACTGTTGATTGGATTTTCTGTTTTTTGACTTTTTTCCAACATCTTTTGAATGTTTTGCCTTTTGTCTTTGCAGACTTTGATAAAACCCTAGTTTTGTACTCTGGATTTTGAGCCGTTTTCATTACAAAACCACAACAAACAGTGGAACGTATCTTTTTTTCATATAACTGACCTGAGCCTTACTGTCCAAGTTCGTTTCTTCGCTTTTTGTCGCTTTTCAGCATCATGATATCACAGGCTCTCTCTCCCCATTTATTACAGAGCCAACTCGATCACAAGAAAATATTTTTTTTAAATGATCAGTACTCGACCCCTGATCAAACGATCGTGAAGGTTTCAAAACTGTACGAGGAGAAGAGGCACCAATAATAATAAAAATAAAACTCAAGACACACATTAGTCTGACTGCTGATGCAGTCACATTAATTACAGAAAAATAAGTACACAGTAAATGTATGTCTATTTAGAAAAGGAAGAAAATTCCAAATCCAAGCTATATAACAAGTCCAGTGACAATGAATTCTGATTCAGTGATGTGATGAAGGGCTCAGACTAGTGAAGCATGATTCCGACATCTCTGTTCCTGCTCTTCCTGGACCCTCTCCAACTTGCAAGCCGCTCCAACAGATCTGCGGATGCTGGCATCTCTCGATCCCTTCACACTGCCACAGAGCACACTGACAGGCGAGACGCTTGCGTCACGAAGCTATTTAATGTCTTACGCTTTTTAATGCCTGACTTCAGCTGTAGCATTCAAGCTTGGTCTTAATGTTCATAGATACCAGTGTGGCAGTTGACTTATTTATGCTTCCCACACCTCTCCAAGCCTAAAACCTCCAAACCAGGCCTAAAAAAAACATGTCTGGAGGCAAACTGTTGGATTCTAATGCAAAATGTCATTTATTACAGTCATTTATTCTTCAAACTGTTTGTGGCCAGCAGGGGGCATCATTTTGTGTGGTTTGCTTTGTGGTAAATTGCCACTGAATTAGTCTTCCATAGCAACTGCTGAGAAGATACACAGGGCCAAATTCTGTTCAACCAAATGATCAGTTTCTCTAAAAATACCAACACTGTGACTGCATTACTGATTCCAAATTACAGTTATCTTATGTGCATGTGAACATTCACACTGTTATGGTGGTGTGTCTTGTAATCAAGCTGAGGTCATTTGTTGTGGTTATTTCCAACCTGTAGTTTTTAACCGCTGCTCAGCACAGTAGGAAACACAACAATGCCGTAAACGTAAATATTACGAAACACAGTATGCTACAATTTCCCCTCACAGACAGATATTCAACCCAGGCCATCATTATCTGAACCCAATAATGTTTTACATGACTTGTAGCTAGTAAGCCTTCATTAGAAAATGGCCGCCCTGAACAAGAAAGGAAGACCAAAAAAGTACTTCGCTGAGGACAAACAGAAAAGTATGAGGGCCTATTTCCTACATTTTTCTTGTAGTTTATTTATTGTTCTCCCTAGAGTCTGCTTTAAGGTTTGTGTGGGTTTTTATACCAAAAGGATATTTAATTTTTATATCTTTTAACAGGCTGTTTTCCTTATTATTGGATGAGCAGTTTTGTTTTTCTCTATAGTGCCTCATTGAAAAATTAGCCAGGCTGAAACACTCCTTATAGTGTCAGTGTGAGTGGGTTGAGTGAATGTATGGACCGAATGAACAGTATGTTTTGAAACTTTAACAATGTTTTCAATTATTCTCCTAAAAAAAGTGAAGGAAAAATAAAACTTTCCATGACAGGTTTGTGTAGCTCTCTCACAGTTATTTGTGTCTTACCTTCAAACTGCCAAAGGCTTTCAGATCAACACCCCATCTTGTGTTGATTTGTCACTCTGTGTATAGTTTTACTAGATTTTTATGGCATGTTCGTAGCTATGGATTCACTAGGTGATCACAACCTGTAAATACACGACCTGTAAGTCCCCTGTGCTTTTCCATACACTCTCACATGACTGTATCATGTGATGCTTAGCCAGCTGGCATGTCTGTTCCTTTTTAAAATGAGTAAAAAAATGTCTCCTTCATTTAGACGTCTCCATGATAACCGTTAAATTATTATGGACTGATGTATTGGAACAGCAAATGAAACAGTGTGAATGCCAGAGATCTCGCCCTATTTTAACCCTGGTTCACACACTGCCCTGAAACACAAATGAGTTGTCATATTGTTAACTGCTTTGGATAGAAGCATCTGCCAAATAATTGTAATGTAATGTAACATCATGCATTTTGTTTTTTGTTTTCCTGCATTTGTAGCAGTTTAGACTTTTGCATGTGACTGTACATAAGCGTGTTACGAGTTGTTTTGTAAGTAAAGGATAATGTAGTTCTTGGACAGTGTCCTGAGTGCTAAATATATTTAGGCAAATAAAGATTAGTCTGAAAAACTCTGGACTACATCAGTTGCAAGAAGCTGAATACATTACTGTACTGATTCTGTGTCTCACAGTGTTCTTTAGTCCTCTGTGCTGAGTAGCACTGAGATGAAGTCCAAGCTAACAAGCCCTCTGCTGATGATGACAGCGATGTGGAACAGCTGATTAAAGACGTCCTCCACTCATGGCTATCATTAAAGAGGAAATCCCACATGCCTCGCTGTGGCATCGCTCACGGACCATCAGCAGAGACGAATTTCACACACCCCCACACTTAACTATTCATCTGACTGCAGAGGACGAGAGAGAGAGAGGGACAGAGAGAGAAAGACAGAGAGAGAGAGAGAGAGAGAGAGAGAGAGAGAGAGAGACTGAATATGCAGTGAATTATGGGGAAATGTGGTAGCGGGAGAGAAATGTTAATAATCTATTCCATTTTCTTAAGACAGGTCCTGGGTTCGATTCCCCCCTTGGGTGACTGAGGGTCCTTTCTGTGTGCCGTTCTCCCTGGAGGGGGAGAGTATATTCTTCCAGAACCCAAACACAAGCATGCCAGGTGAACTGCAGAAACTAAATTGCCCCTAGGTGTGAGTGTGTTTGTCTGAGTGGGATAGGCTCCATCACCCTCCATGACCCGGGTTGGGATAAGCAGTTCAGTGAATGAATTAATGAATAAATACATATTCTGATATGGTACCGTAAACGCATCCTCACTGTTTCTCTGGCTTATTTATTATGATTGTTTTATATGCAATACCTTTGTTTCAATGAATACTCTCCTTTCTGGAAAACAAACTCATTCAAAACCATTCCAAATTTTGGTTCCTTGTTTTTTTCTAATCATTAAAAATGGTGTTTTATTTCATATTCCTGATGAAACAAGGTAAAGTATCCTACTGTTTTAACAGGTAGCCTGGTGCCGATTCTATACATTAAAAGAGATTACCCAGAAAACCAGTGGTTTCTAATAGTAATGATTAAGCCAATTCCCAGGTTCTTATATTTGTTTATGTTTTTCAGCAGGACTTATTTTTAACTGTTTTTGTTATAGGGCCACTACAAACTAATATATGTAAGTAATCTTCATATTTTTTGGCTAAATTAAAGTGATATATTGGCAATAATGCCAGTGAAGCATTGTAAATGAAATGAAACGAAAGTGAGAGGGAAGGAGGGTGGGAGGATGGTAGAGCGGGGGATGAAATGCATTAATCTACATTTGTGGAGACCTTTTACCATTCTCTGTGTTTGCATTACCAGCTCTAGTGGAGTAAAGAGGATCCGAGGACGGCATTTTGCATTATTAACTACACAGTCTATTCAATAAAAAGAGCTAATCAATACACACCGGGGAGAGCGAAGATGTGCACGAGTCACAAAGTCCATCTTGATCCATTACTGTGCAATATTCGCTTTCCTTGGTTTCAGCTGGAGGTGAGAACAGGGCCGGGTGCTCCAGCATTACAAATTGTAGATGTAAGATCAGTTTGTGGATGGTGTGAAACTGCACATATACATGAGGGCTGTTCTATAATGTCCCATTTTACAAAAGAGGTGTTCACAAGTACCCTCTATGTACCCGTACTGCGGCCTTCATCCAGTCCATTACCCAAAGAAGACTACAGTAATCCCCCAGTTTCACACGGATCAGGACTCGCGGATTCAGTCACACGCAGATTTTTCTTGAGAACCGAACTCATAGTTTTACGCTGAAATCCCCACAATAACGCGGAAACTGCAGATATCCTCTGCCTTTTTTTGCCTTTTTGTGGCAATAAATATATTTTTTCTGGATGTTTTCACACGAGGGGAACCGTTCACTTCGCCGTGGTGTCCCAATATTTTTGTCCCACGACATTCCGAGTTGCATATCCTGGCGGGGAAAGGACTCAGACACTTCAAACTCCACAGTTCAGTAGATCTCCAGGAGACTTTTCCCTCATTTGTATTTTTAGCCTGAGTAGATCAGGTTTTATTCTCCGAAAACCGGGTGTCCCCATACTTCTGTCTTGCAAGCTGCATTGCTCTGTGGGGAATTTAAATTAAAAGAGGGGTTTACCTTGAAAGGAGGTGAATACAGGTTTACCTTTACATTTTCTTTAAGGGTAATGCATTAAACCGAGTTTAAAATGAAATTAAAGTGTTATGGGAGCATATTTAGGGTTTACACTATAAAAATAGGCATTTTTAGGCATTTTTTTCCCCAAAACACAACAACGTGGTTTTTCCACTATATGCAGGTGCTCTTGGAACGTAACCCCCGCGAGGGATTACTGTATTACCTAAAATGTTTTGTGATACAGAAGAGCAGCAATTAGACTTCTCAGTATCATGGACAACCACTTTCACCCCATGGACGCCTCCTTTATGGGCCACCAGAGCCACACAGCCAAAGACTCATTGCCTCTAAACGCAGAGCTGTACACCTCTGGAAATCCTTTCTACCTGGGGCAATAAGACTGTCAGTCTGTAGGTGATATTTTTCAGTCATTATATCATTAAGTCCTCATTTGGACTGTGCAATATAACTCATGTTTATTTAACTGTATGTTATTGAACGTTTGTCTCATCTCCTCATCATCTGCTGTCATCTCATTTAAATGCATTCATCATATTTTCATGGCACCAACACTGAGTCATTTTTCATAACCACTTGCACTAATAATCTATTATTTTATTACATCTGCTATAGTTATTTGTTAGTTATTTTGTTATTTACATTTACAGCCTTTAGCAGATGCTTTTATCCAAAGCGACTCCCATTCCCTAACTACAGGGGGCAGTCTCCCTGGAGCAACTTGGGGTTAAGGATCTTGATCAGGGACCCAGCAAGTATCCTACCCACTCGGCCATCACCACACCATGATAGTTATTCTCTTATTCCGTTTGCACTATTTTTGCTGTTTTTTTTTAAACTCTTTATTGTTTTATCTTTATTCCTCTTGTTGCGCTGAGCATGTTTATGAGAATTTCCCTCGGGATAAATAAAGTTCTTTCTTATCTTATCTTATCTCAGTGTCCTCTCAGCTGACTGGACAGGAGAACATGCTGGCTGTGTTGCTATGCTGACTATACATTGCAAAGATATTCCAGAGGTTGACTCAGTGTTTTGTTAGAAAATGGACATTTATGTGGGAACAGCTTACCCAGCATTTGTACTGACTATTCCCGTTTTCACAAATACACATCTCTTTTTCTGGTGGCTTTATGCAAATAAATCTCCAGTCATTAGCGCACCATGGAAGGTCACTAGTGACACGAACAGAGGTGCTCGAAATCAGATCACCTGTTGTGAAATTGTGGTTATAAAGGGCTGATTTGAAAAGGTTCTCATGTGGTCCTGTCCTTGGAGTGTGTTTTTTAAACACATTCTCACAGTCCAAACAGTGATTAACTCTGTGTGCTTTCAATTCACTATCAAGTCATAATCGCCACTCTCACGAATAATGCTACCTCTTGCTTCGGATAAACACAGCTCATTATAACGTGTGAGCATTTGTGCTACTGTGAAATGTGTCACATCGTTAAAAATGGCTTCTTCAGGGAGTTCTTTTGGTTAATGGTTACATATATAGAGCATTTTCTGAGAAACAATCCCTGCAGCTCCTAGGGGCCTTTTAAGGTACAGCCACTCTACTGAATCCAACAACAGCCACAGTGCGTGTGTGTATTTGTTCCAGCCATCCACCCGAAACACCTGATTTGACTAATGAGGTTCCGTTCTTTGTTTGAGAAGGTAAGCTCATTTGTGAATCTATGTGGTGTTGTGGAGAGTTGGAACAAATGTCTGGGGACTTGTTGTGTATAGGAATTTATAGGCCTTTTACTGCTCCATTGATTCAGTTTGCACATTGCTTGCATTGGGATAAAGGAAGCCAAAACCTTATTGGTAGTTTCCATGCATGAATGACTACAAAAAAATGTTAAATTGTGTATTGGCCTGTACAACAACAATATAGACAGCTGCATTTTGATGTTCACAAATGCTTCAGGTGTAGCTGGATATTTTAATATCCATTACAAAATGTGCTCTCAAGTAGGTGATACAAAAAATCAACTTCATTTTCAGCTGAAAACAACTCATATGAAATGAAAATATTTGTTAGCTGCAATTGCAATTAAATGTTTCACCCCTAATTCTATCAAACAAGGGTAATCACACACACTGGCTCACATATAACTGAGTGATGCCATTAAAAAACATATTTCAGTTTGTTTTTTTTGTAAATGTGTGAATGTGAAGAACCTTTTTTCAGGATTAAAGAACTACTCATAGGTTCTATACCAATTAAAGTTTTTTAAAAAATTAAATCCTAATCATGAGTCAGTAACATTTTACTTTAACCATGCTCATAGACATGCCATAAACATATTAATTACATGGTTATTACATGGTTACGATATGGTTAAATCGATGAACTTAACGTGCCATGACAACTTCTGACAGGTTATGCCCATTAATGTAACAGTGTCATGTAAAAGGCAATAGTAAGGACAGATACTATAATGCTGGCTGAACTTGATGATGTTTGCATATTTTCTAAGCTGTCAGGACATTACGGTATCTGTAATAATTGTAGTAATGGTAACATGACATTGTAAAATTACTGGACATAATCATACTGGCCATAGTCATACTGGAAATAGTAATACTGGAACATATGTTGTTTGTCATGGTTATGTTAGTGTTATGTAGCAAGTAAAGTGTTACCTAGGAATCTTTATTTCTAGCCTGTATGCTCAAAAGTCCTTGTTGTTAATGTAATAATACAAGAAGCTTTGCTTGGACAGTACCTCCATAACTGAAGATTCTAATAAAATGTAAAATGACACAAGAGCTTAAATGCAAACAGAAGATAACACAATGTAAAAAATCAAGACAGACAACAGGAGTCAAGTTTCTAAAGATGGTGGAAATAAGCAAAATATTCTGGAAAGTTTAGATTCAGTTTTAACTCGTCATCATGCATCATTTCTGTTTGGGATTAAAGAGTCCAGACATAATTTTCATTATTAAAATGACACAATATCATTATTGTCTAGAATGGAGAAATATTTCATTTTTTAATTGTATTTGAATGTATATTATCATATTTAATGTATATCATTTGAATGTATTTAGTAGATTATATTATTTTCTCTATACACCCAGTTTTAGTCAGGCACAGCTATAGACCTAGACAGACATGGTGCCCTGAGGCCCACCCACAGCGATGGGCCTACCTATCCCTCAATTGTGCTTAGTTTGACCAGAAACATGAAATAACATTTTTAACAAAAGGTCAATTTTGATTTCAAGTCAACTTAGAAATCAATCCTAAATGAGACAGGAAGCTGGTTTAATGAAGCCAGAATTAGTGTGATATGCGCTCTTGTGCATGTTGCTGTTAACACCATCCATCACCTTATTCGTCAGCCCGAGGAACAGCGAGTAAGAGGAGTTGTGTGGTGAGAAAGCAAAGGTATGAGTCAGCTTGGTCCATTTCAGCAGTATTCTCTGCTCTGCCACTGTACTGTCACATTTAATGAACGCTGAGCTTCAAGTGCTTTGAATTGGTGGCTATTTAAGATGCATAAAAAACTGCTCAAACAAATAGTAGTGATTCCCATCCTCTTCTCATTTTAGCAACAGGCCATGGCAGTCTAACCAAATCTGGTCCCCTCAGTAATAAGATGAGAGGCTGAAAAACAAATCCACAATGCAACAAAGCAGAAAGCTCATTTCACCCACTTCCATTTTATCAAGGAGATCCTATATACTGTATGCGGAACCTGCCGAAGCCAAAAGGAGCTACACTGAGCAGTTTGGAGAGTGTGTGATGTGATTTTTTGCTTTGTTTGATAAAAAGCATAGTGAACAGAGAAATCATGATGGCCTGTTATTTGCATATATCTTGTATTGTGCGGCTGTCACAACAGCTTTTACGTGAGTCTTGTGTGTGTGTGTGTGTGTGTAAATGTGTGTGAGCCTGATTGTACCTGGGCAGTCACATGCAGAACTAGGCTGAAACCCTGTCTGAGCACTCCTTCAAAAACACGAAGTTAAAAAGCTGAATTTCTGAACTAATTTAATGAAACATAATGAAACTTCAACATTTCTTTAATGAAGCTTTTTAGGAAAGCAATAAACCAAAAAAAAATCCCTTAAATTTCACAAATTCTAAAAATACGTTTGGCCAAAAACAATTATTTAGTCATACAGATTTAATCATTTTGTCATAAACATGACAGGCCAACATTTAAGCAGAATTTTGCAGCTAGACAAAATAATGCCTTGATCGTGCAGATTTTTACATTTTTGTGAGTAGCAACATTGAGAGGACCTTTCGCACAGGGGGCTCTAACAAGTTGAGAAAAGGGTTTCAAATTTAGGGAAGATCACTTGCAAGTTGCAGGGCTTTGGCTAGCATGGAAGGATGTGGATGAGTGGATGGATGTATGGGTGGATGGTAGTGTAACATAATACCATAAGACCTTTAATGTCTTCTGCATCTTCCTCCACAACGTAGTCTCTCCCATCATCATGTGGGTCCAACTAGAGAAGTGGTTTCTAACTCTTGTCCTTGAGCCTACCTGCTCTGCTCAATGCACCTTATCCAATCAACCAGTTTAGCACAGGGGGCTAACAGTTGGAGAGGTCCCATTTAGGTGCAGAATGGGTGTCCGGGTTTAAATTTTGCAGTAGCAAAAAGAGATAGGAAGACAGGCCCCCAAAGAATAAACTGGGACGATGCCTGCAATAAAGAGGTTTCCTGCATCGAGTACAATGGCTGGAGATTGCGGGGCGCTTCAGGGCAACAGTCTTGCGTGTGGATGTGTGACTGCACGACCACCGTGGCAGTTATCTGTCCTGACAGAAGCAATTTACAGTCATGCCAAGCCAACTCATCAGGCCCTCCAACAAGCACAGGATTTACAACTGAACAAAGGAAAGAGAGAGCCGAGAGAGACAAAAAGACTGTGATGAGCAGTCAAGCGATGGGCATGAATTACAAAGGGGTCCTACAACTGTTGCAAAATCCATCAGAGGCCTCCTCAACATTTCAGAGTTTCCCTGTTCCCTACACATCTGATGCAATAATTAACGTTTTTCAGAGAGAGGGAGAGAGAGAGAGAGAGAGGAGAGAGAAAGAGAGAAAGAGAGAGAGGAGAGAGAAAGAGAGAGAAAGGAGAAAAAGAGGCCCAATGCAAAATTCAAATCACACTCTTAAAAAAATCCCTAAGAGGTTTGTTGAGTAATGCCATAGAAGCACAGATACACTGTGGTACACATGCCATTGGTGGTATGCTAAGCACTCAGAGGTGGTATGCCAGATGACCTTGGAAAATTTGGTGCATGCATGAAACTTTTTTTTTAAACATATGTATAAGTTTTAATCTGTAATTTACATAATCAGTTTCAGAAAGCCTGAGAAATCTGAGAAATGTCATGTTTGCAACAAGCATTTCTGCAGCCGTTGTAAAAGTGAAGTGACCAAGTCCTTTATTTGAAACTGCAGAAAAACTCATTTCTGGATTAAAAAGAAACAAAAAGATTCCAGGCAGTGACTGGATGAAATCTCTGTCTTGGACTTTTCCACAGACACTCTGTGAGCATGACAGAATGGACATTAGATAAATATAAAAATATGTAATCACCTGAGACTGAACGCTTTACATCTGGGCATAGCATAACATAGTGCTAGGACAGTGCTTCACTACCAGGGGTTGACATAATTTTTTTGGTCTAGTACAGTAATGAGTACCTACATCAATGAATTGGTACGCCCCCAAATTCAGAATTTTTCACCTTACCATGGGGGTCAATCCCACCCCCACACCCCCCCCTTTCCTGAGTGGTGGTACCTAGAGATCCAGTACGAAGTTAGTCACATTAGGTACGCATTTGCGCATTTTTCGTACCACATACGCCAATTCTTGCTTGCGTACCGCTTATGTCAGTCCCTGTTCACTACCCTGTATTTTAATGCGCAGTGCGTAACACCGCCAGTATCAGCGATAACTGGTGACTGTTAGGGTTAGGGTTTGGTTTTGGGTTGGGGTTTAGGGTTAGGGTTAGAGTTAAGGTTAGGGTTAGGGTTAGAGTTAAGGTTAGGGTTAGGGTTAGGGTTAGTGTGCATCAATATAACATTGTGTGCATCAATATAACATTATCTTCATGTGAGATTTCTCCTTTTACTAGAATTATAGTAATATCTCAGCACTTCTGATATTTATTTAAATTTCATATTTCTAAAGCTAAATACACCATTAACTTTATCACAAGGCTGAGTTAATTCTCAATGCGACACACGTTTTAAACTCAACTTTTGTTTCTAGTAAAGAATAGATCAAATGTTCTGGAGAACCAAGGATCACGTTCCTCTCATAAGGAAAAACACCCCCTCTTCTTTGCACACAAGACATGAGCTTACGCCCTCAATTTCTTGCCTGTTAATGCCAGCACATACTCATGCACACACACATGTAGGGGTGCATGCACAGAGCATGCCAATCACTCATGCACTCACTTACTTACTTATACAAACTGTAAATATACTGATGTGTCATTTGGTTGCTTTATTTGTGTTTTAGAGTAAACTGGGTTAGTAAATGTTCTGTTTATTTTCAATAAGTAGGCCTGCTTTCATTCCAGTACTGGATTGCTGCCAACATCTAGATCAGAGTATTCATGTTTGCTAGACAATCTTCAGAACTCAAAATGAGTATAAGTTAAAGAGTGTAATATTCATGAATAGATTATATAAAAAATATTCATTAATGAGACTGATTTATTCCACTATTGAGGCTTGGTGCAATGTTGCCACTTGTGTGAGCATGCACTCCCGCCCTTTCACTCCTGCACACTTTACCCAGGTGCTTAGTATTTCCAGTTGGTGAGAATTTGTCTGACACAGACAATCGCCTGCTGTGTGCTACCTTTGTGGAATGTTTAGTGTTTACAGGGCAAGTGTATGCATGTCACACTTGTGTTCCTGTGAGATGACTTATATCTGGTCTTTGGTTTTGTTTTGATTTTAGGGGACACTGGTTCTAAAAAGATTAAACCACTGCCTTAGCCCTTCATTCCCAAGTCTTGTCATGTGTACTTGTCAAGTAGTTTAAATCAGAATCAGAATCAGAAGACTTAACCCTGGAGGAAACTGCTTATGTTATGACTGCACAAAGACACAAAGAGGCACAATAACAGGAACAATATAAAACATAATATGAAGTCAGAAAATATTTTGTTTATATAGCATAGTGTACTAAATACACTACGCTAAATACACAAAAAGCTGTGGACTCTAAAACATATGTGTCAAACTCAAGGCCCGCAGCCCAAATCCGGCCCGCTGCGTCATTTTATGTGGCCCGCCAGCCGTTTTCCAATTTCCCATTTTGCGCTCAAATCCAAAATGGAAAAAAATGGAAAACGAGCGCTCTTATTCCAGTTTGGGTGTTCACTGGGTCCAGTTGTTTACAGGAGGTGGTACAGAGCACGGAGATGTGCCTCATCATAGAAAAACTGGCCTGGTAGCTCCACCCACTGCGCTGTGCTCCGTGTTTGGAACCTCCGCACACTGGCTGTGCTCCGCGTTGGTAGCTCCGCCCACTGCGCTGTGCTCCGTGCTGGTAGCAGCGGAGCTGGGCTCAACCGTGGAGCAGCAGCTTGGGGAGCGAGAGAGTTTGAAGATGTCTGCTTTTTAAAAGCCACTTATGCATT
>JBBPCY010000019.1:16899011-16910116 GCA_037974405.1 Brachyalestes nurse
TCTAAAGTATTGATATGATGACCAAATAAATGCCATCTTGGGCATGGGTTTTCTCACAGGTGTAAAATAAATAAAATGAAATTATATTTAGAGCTTATTACTCATGAAAAAACGTTGTCTGCTGGTGGGGGCGCTGCCTGCAGCCCCACCCACTCCCCACTCACATGAGCTAGTTTAGTTAGCAGTGTAGTATGTGGCGTTGCGTCTCTCCAGGCAGTGAGTGGGCTGTGTTGTGCTATAGCTGTAATATTTATTACTAATAATGCCATATTGTTTATGGTTGGTGCCGCTGGCTACTTTTATCGCGTGTTCGGCGATAGTCCATATGAAGTACGTTTTTTGAGTCAAACGTTACTTTGGTGGTCCGTGGATTATTTATTATCAGGTGGATAATAATTAATACACGGACGGGTCTTCTCCCCCGGAGACCGTGGTATAGTTCGCACACTGGTGAAAACCTTCAGAAAAAATATATTTATTGCCACAAAAAAGCAAAAAAAAACTATGAGTTCGGTTCTCGATGCGCGTAAAACTGGGGGATTACTGTACTTATTATCACATTATCACAACAACACACACACACAAATATATGTGTGTGTGACTGTTATTGTGATAATGTGATATGTATATGTTGTTTTGATAATCATTTTTTTTTAATTAAGAAAAGGAAAACTTTTTATGTCAAGTTCATTGATTGGTAAGATGCTAGTCAGTTCTGTTGATAGGATATTGTCTGTGCAAGTCATTGTAATGGAATTTATTAGCTGTTGGTACTTTAACTTATCCCACTTTTCAACTGATTTTTTCCATTAGTTGGCAGTCTTGAAGTGTCCTTTGTAATGAGCAATGCTGGCAGCACTCTGTCCTTCTGAAAAGACCCAAAAATGCAGCACGATGGATTGCTAACATTCGCTTACCAGCCGTTAATACATTTCAGCCGGCCTGCAAATGAGGACTAAACCCTCCTTTAGGAAGCAAAGAACAGTCAGTGTGAGCCCCTATTAGATATACTAATAAAACAACATAGTGGTAGAACAGAAAATGGGTTTTTGGACCATACTATTCATTTTGGGATGGTTTTTATGCAGATCTGACATTTGTTCTGATTCGTGACAATACATTAGCAAAGGCTATCACTGCAGGCTCCTCTTAAGCTGTGTCATTCTGGCCCTGAAATGTCAGGATGTACGTTGATGCAAAATCGCCTGTGGAGTGAGCAGGACATTAAGAGGTCTGGGGAAGATGGGGGCAGGTTGGGTGACGAGTCTTTATTTACATGAATCAGAAGGGAGGCTTAACATTTTTCAGCCTACTGCATATGTATTATATCTTGAATAACTAGAGGCAAAGTTTCAATATTTTGTAGTGTAGTGAAATTTAGCTCTAATAGAAACCATTAGACAGTAGCTGAATTCTGTGAATAAATGATTACTTATGATGCAAATGAAAAACCATGGCGCTAATGTTGCAATATAAATAATATAAAGGTTTGTAATTGTCATGCAACACAAACTAATCACTGAATAGACGGTATGGACTGAAAGACTGGGCAAAATTACATGACAATGCTCCTGTGCCACCTAACACTCAGTAATCTGAGTTTCAGGCATTAAGTTTAGGCAAGGATGTTTGGTTTAGTATTTTTTGTTTAATTGTTTGTGCCCTGTGACTATAACTGCATTAAGTCTTTGGTGCAAAGCTTAAAATGGCAAGCAGGTGGATATCATGCCAATGTTCACCATGAGATTAAAAGCTGCCTTAATGAAAAGAGGCCCTATGCCACGAATAAGTTTAAATTCCTATCGGAATTCATCATATTGCCAAATCGGATTTACCAGGACTGAGAGACTTATAGCCACTGATGTGATAATTCAGCATTTAATTTATAGACCTCCCTGCCTCCATATCCCTCTGGGTTTTTCATTTCACAGAGAGAGTGATAAGCTTCAACTTTTTTTTTTTTCAATTTATTGCTAATCCCATTGAATTCAATTTGAAATATACAGCAACCATTTCTCCTTTTATAATGTCAGATTTGTAAGGAGGAAATGCCATTTACACCTAGAACCACTCTGCAATCTAAACCCATTAAAAGTTTCTTAGCACTTAATTAGCAAAGGTCACCGTAGTGCCTTCTTCCTTTTCATGAGGGCCGATCTGCTGCTGCTCAAGGTTCAGCATGCCATTTTATATTCCTCTCTCTTTCTTTCTTTCTCCCTCTTTCTCTCTCTCCCGCTCTCCAAGGCCCTGTTGAAAAGGATGGAGGACAGAAGGCAGACTGAATGGAGACTGCAGTATAATTCATGGAATGATTCTTGGCTAATACTTCACCAAGACAAATCTATGAATCTTTGCGTATCTTTGCTACCACAAACAGATAACTATGTAACTGAGTCAAACATTGAGGAGCAGTTGGTGGTCTAGGGGTTAGAGCATTCACTCTGTGATCTGAAATTCATGGGTTTGAATTCCAAGACTGCTATCGGCACCACTGTGGTTCCCTTGAGCAAGATACATCCCCACACACTGCTCCCCGTGTGCCGTGTTCCTGGCTGCCCGCTGCTTCACTTGGTGAATGGGTTAAATGGGTTGAACGCAGAGAGAAATATCGTGCCGTTCACATTGTGTGCTGTGGTGTGTTGCTTGTGGGATTTTACTTACTCCCACGAACTGGTGTGTTCACGTATGACAAACTATGGTCACGTCACTTCAAACTATCGCGTACCTGGAAAATTCTTCAACTGAATAAGAGCAGAGGCATCATCAGACCTGATGTACATACAGACATTTCCAATAATGCACCATCATCTTGGAGCACTTCCAGATTAAAACAAGAGAGAACCACCACTGTAATAAGTATGAAGTTAGCCAGTAGGTGGACACGGACACGTACAAGCATCTAACTGCACCTGAATCAGGCAACCAGGCTAATGGTAACACTTATTTTAAGATTAGCCTACCAAAACGCATATCCATCCGTGCATTCATCCGTGCATCCATCCATTTATCCATGCAGCTTTGATTAGAAAGTCGGGGGTTCAAATCCCAAGACTGCTAGTGGCACCACTGAGGTGTCCATCCCCACACACTGCTCCCCGGTCGCTGTGTTCCTGGCTGCCCACTGCTTCACTTGGTGAATGGGTTAAAATGGGTTAAATGCAGAGGAAGAATTTCATGCTGTTCACACTGTGTGCTGTGGTGTGTTCACGTATGGTCACTTCATCCACGCAGCCACCCATCCATCTATCCATTATCTGAGCTGCTTTAACCTGACCAGGACACATGCAATGCAAACTTCACACAGAAATGACCCTTGGTTGCCCCAGCTGGAAATTGGCCCAGGACCTTCTTGCTGTGAGGCGACAGTGCTAAAATGCATATTAGCTCCCTGTGTCAAAGGCATTAAATGTAATTAAATGTAATACACTAATAATAGTGGATTCAATATTCAGAAAAAAAGAAACATTGTTCTGCTCATTTTGATAGCTTGTGTTATCTAATTTACATTTAGTTTTTTTGTCAAATAACTTTACATGCATATGTGTCAACAATTTAAGTTAAATAGCAAAACATAAATTCATGACAATTAGCAGAGGGCGGAACTGAGAAGAGAACAGTTAAGGGCAACAATCACTGGTATTCAGTTAAAAATGGCAGAGCTGCACCCCTTTAGTGCTGACTGTGCCCGAGTATAAGCAGCAGTCTAGAAACGCCTCTGGATACAAGCTCATGAAACGACTGGTCATAACATTGGATGAGAGGGCTGGTCCATCACTGGCTGTTAGCTAAATAGCTAATAACATCTATTGACAGCACCACATTGACCCCCTGCTGAACTACTGCAAAGAAACCCCGAAATCATCTGTCTAGCAGCAGCATTGCAACAGAAAGAAACAAGTAAAATATAAGGTAAAATATATCATATCTGAATGTCTGTTATGTGCTTTACATTATATTTGCACACTCCAAATGTCTGTATACTGCTGCTATATTGCCACTGATTATTTCATAATATATTTAAAATGTGCCTGCATTTAACACTTCGATACAATGACTGTGGGTGGCACAGTGAGTCATCCTGAGGTCTTGAGTTCCTGGCTGGATGTTGAGGGTCCTTTCTGTGTGGAGTCATAATTAAATCTTTCAAATTCATGTATATATTTAGTGTTTTAAAATGTCTTTGAGCAGCACCTCGATTAGTAAAAGAAATTTAATTTGCATTGCATGTAACATTGTGACACATTTGACAGGGCATAGGCTTGGCCAACAGTTGAATTAGCCCCATCTTAGCTAATACATATATTTTTATGACCTGTTTGTGTTACTGTTTTTCATATCTCTAAAACAATCAGGTTCTAGTTAATTGTGAAGAGGATGTAAAATGGTGTGGATGGCAAAGATTAAACCTTATTTTGATGCCTTTTTCTTTGAAAGAAAGTGGGAAAGCTCATCCCTACTAACCCATTTATACAAACTGCTTCTTACTATAACATGGCAATGAATAGCTTACAAGGAAATTAAAATGCAAAGAGAAAACACCTCTACAGAATCAGCAAAACCAGGGAACTACTCAATGAAAAACTTTCAACTGTACCATAGACTGTTTCCAGTTTAGTAAATTCTGCAAATTTATCTTAGTCTGATCTAAGTCCATTATCAGCATGAAGCTAACAACATCTGTTCTCTTGTAATGGAAATCTTAATTACACACATTAATTATGCTGAAAAAATGCAAATGAAATGATATATGAGCCATTATCATTAGAATCAATTGAACCATGCTGCTCCTCCTAATGGACTTGCGTACTGCGACGCTGGATCCCGATTGGATTTCCATGCGCCGGCTAACTCGTGCTTGTCCAGATAAAACTCAATTACAAAGACCCTTTTTGATGACAGAGCAGGAGAGAGCTTGATGCAAAAGGGGGAAAAAGCTCTGCAAACCCAGTGCAAATGCAGCTTTGTTTCTATCAGTTCTCACCTGGGCACCAAATGATGGTCTTTTTATCAGCGGACCTGAGGGAGGGATCTGTTTGAATAGCATCCAGACGGGCACTGAGATAGCCTGCCATTACTGTCCTTTCCAAGCTCCCCAGCATACCATCAATCTCCACAGCTTTCTCTGTTTACAAGCTGAGCCCAGGTCTCAGTACTAAGGTCTCTCACTTTGCACTTTAAGTAAGTGACATTGTAGTGATGCACCTATCTAGTGCTGAGCAGTATATCGTCAGCATCAGTATGCCGGTACTGGTGTCACAGCGTGAAACTGTTGTTCTGTTTTAAGTTTATTTTCAGTTTTTTGGTTTGCACAAAATTTAGTTTAGGACTTGACCGGACTGCAGCCTCTTATGTTTGCTGGGCGCTTCATATTGCTTTGAAAGAACAGTTTAAAAAAGGCCTAAAGTATGTGAACACTATAATATCATATGTGAGCATGTCATTCCAAAAACTGTGGGGTTTCCTGTAGAGTTTGAGACACATCTGTAGTTATTTTTTCTTGGGTGATGAGGTCTGGCTTGCAATTGGCATGTAGGAACGTTCTAAATGACCAGTCAAGTTATTCCCTGTTAATTTTTAGCAAACAATTTTTGTGAGACCTCACTTTGACCATGGTGATGTTTCTCACATTGCCTTAGAATGTCACTGAATGCTATACCTGATTTCCATTTACTTAAAGTGAGCCAAGAGATGAAAAGCCTCGGATAATTATTCCTCCTCGACCAAACTTTACAGTTGGTATTACACATTCAGGTCAGTAGCATTCTCAGGTCATCCAAATTAATGTTTTTTCATGAGATGGTGATGGTGAAATACACAGCACGCAGAACACAAACGCATCACATCATTACTGGGAATCCTGAAAGCTTGCCAGTGACCTAGAATAAAATAATAGCAAATCAACTTTTTGTTAAAGCTATAATTCAGTGTATTAGGCAACTAGCAAAAACAAAAATAAAAAACAAACAACAAAAACTACCCACTCCCAAATATCTACCTCCTTCTCCTGTTGGATCCTGTTGTGTTGCATTCGGCACAGTTTGTCATAACATACTCCTCAACCATATGGAAACTCTCTTAGGCATTAAGGGCATACCACTGTCCTGGTTTAAATCATATTTTACTGACAGGGAACAGTTCATGTCCATAGGTAGCTTCAGGTCTCATAGGGCACCATGCACTCACGGAGTCCCTCAAGGCTCAGTATTGGGTCCCCTTGTTTTCCTTATCTATATTCTTCCCCTTGGCTATATCATCCGTCAGCATGGATTGAATTTCCACTGCTATGCTGATGACACTCAAATCTACATTCACTCAACACCCTGAAACTTACTTCCTTCTTCCCACTTGGTAGCTTGCCTCACTGCCATTAGCACCTGGACAACACAAAACTTTCTCAAACTAAATCATGACAAACCTGAAGCTATTCTGATTGCCACACCAACCACGTTAAGAAAGATCAAGCTTTTGAACATGTGTATTCCTGGGTATTTCACTACTACTACCTCAGAAGTTAAAAATCTTGGAGTCAAGATGGACTCAACTCTTTCTTTTGACTCCCATGTTAAAAACATCACTAAAACAGCTTTTTTCCACCTCCACCACAACTCTAGGCTACATACCTCCCTTACACACATTTCTGCAGAGACTCTCATTCATGCCTTCATAACCTCTTGGTTACATTACTGTAACGCTGTACTATTTGGCATATCAGCTAAGAATCTAAGTAAGCTACAATATGCAGCACGTGTTCTCACCTACACCAAGTCCAGGGACCATATCACCCCTGTCTTACACCAGCTTCATTGGCTACCTATTCAATACTGCATTAAATTCAAAATCATTCTGTTGGTTTTCAAAGCTCAACATAATCTCGCACTGGCCTATCTCTCCGATACCCTAACTCCATACCAACCCACGTGCACACTACATTCCACTGATGCCCATCTCCTCTCCGTTCCCCCCACCCATCTGCGCACTATGGGAGACAGAGCTTTCAGTGTGGCGGGCCCTAAAATCTGGAATTCTCTCCCTCTTGCACTTCGCCAATGTACCGAGCTATCGACATTCAAAGCTCAACTCAAAACTCATCTTTTCTCTTTGGCTTTCCATACTCCCATCGATTGAGAAGATCATCCTTATCTTATGCACAGTACAATCTGTTTGTTTTTACTTGTTTTCGGTCTGAACTTGTCTTATTGTTTTCTGTGAGGCATGCTTCTTTATATGCTTCTTTATCGTATGCATATTTTAACAATGATTTTACGGCGTCCTTGGGTGACCTGAAAGGCGCCTTATAAATAAAATGTATTATTATTATTTTATTATTATTATTACCCAAAGCGCTTACTTCCACTTGCAAAATACATTAAAACAGGCTCTTCTAGTTTTTACACATGGATGTTTTTAGAAACTACTGCTGCATTGCTGCAAGAGGCATAGGTCTAGGTTATGGTTGTAATTTTCATTTTGTCCTTTTAACAGTTAATTCAAACGTAATCAAATAACAGAACACTGTAAAGTACAGTATAAAATGTTGACTTGTCAGCATATGACCCACGAAGGCATTGCAGGCAGCTGCTTGCATGTAAACATGACAGCTTATTATGTGTCACTGTCGGCTTGATTGCAATCACAGGGTCTGACTGTTGTTTCTAGAAGCCCTCTTGCGTGCCATCAGGATTGATGGTAATATCCACTGTTTTCCTACAGATTTTGCTTAGCCAATACTTAGCCTGCTCGTTTTCTTCCCACAGCTTAGACCACCCTTCCAATTCATTTGGCATCTGCAGAGAAGATTGCAGGCCCTCTTTCACACACACACACACACACACACACACACACGCATGCACACACACACACACACACACACACACATACTTACATACAGACACATAGCTCTGATAAGATGGATCTCCAGTCCTCTTGGAAGCAGCCCTCTGATCTTCAGCTTCTGGATTTACACATCAAGTGCTTCCAGGTGTGTGATTTTGACCAATCTCTCTTTTAAAGGATATAGGCTGTCGATATGCGGCTTTGAAATGACAGCATGAAAGAATATGGTATGTTCAAAGTCCTGGTCCAGTAGGAGCTTCTTTTATGCTTCAATCAGAGCTTATAATAAAAAGAATAATTTCTTTATGGTGATTATAGTGTAGTGGGCCTCAAAAATGCTTGCTTCTGTTGATATAAGTGGCACTATATTGCAGCATGTCATGGCGGGGGGACTATGACGGTTGGCAGCCGCTAGAGGCCGCCCTTTTCTGTTAGTTTGGTTTTGGGGTTTAACAGGGAAAGGTGATGGCTTTTGGTTAATGTGTCACAGCTGGGTTAGTTAAGTGTTTCTGTTGAATGATTGGGTTGTGGGTTTATGGGTTCAATATTTAGTTTGGTGTGTGACTGACCAGTGTTCTCCTTTGTGTTTTGTAAAGCATAGTTTGGCTCTCATGCCTTGAGTATTTAGTTTGGTGTGTGACCGACCGGTGTTGTTGGTCAACCCTCATACTTATATTGATGGCTCCTATCTCCTTTATGTTTTGTAATGCTTAGTTTAAGTTTGGCTCTCATTCCTTGTTTGTTTTGATGGAGAATAATGTAATGAAGCATTTCGACTATCCCTGATGTGTGTGTGCCTGCCTTTCATGCCTGGAGACACAACAATAGCAATGGTGTGCATGGATCTCGTGTTGTTTATTTGCTGTGGTAGCATCCATGGCGGTGCTCCTAGACATGAGCAGAATTTTTTTTTTGTAATTTTCTCAGATCACAGCACAAAAGCTACTGATGAATTGTAGATTTTTTATATCATTGTTATGTCATAAATGCTGAACAACACAGCACTTAAATCCCACTTTTCCACAAGGGTACATGATTCAAGCGCTGTAATACACACATATAATTGATCTACATCTCAGAGACTGTCATAAGAAGAGATAAAGATCGATATGAGAGTGCAGGAGTCCTATGGAACATGAAGGATACCAACAGTGAGAAGGTGTAGACGTCCTGTAATATGCTTGAATATGGCATGTACTACTGCACAATAAACTTCCTTACTCTTGCAGGACCCAGGTCAACAAAGCTGACTCTAGCTGCTGCTCATCCACGGCTGGCTTTGAGAGAGGGCTGGCTCACTAGAACCATTTTGCAAAATATCACATATCCATAGGCATGAAATATTCATTGAAATTTCCCTAGAAATGAAGAACAGATAGAGGCGAGGTAGATTTCTGCCCATGAGGTGCTGAAACAGATTTCTTCAACAGACTCTACTCCATTGTGATAAGCAAAGCCGCTCTGGGCTTGAACTGTGGTCTGTGTCCGTTTTTTTTTTGTCTCTCTCTTTGTATTTGAGAAGGCTGTGTATAAAGCCTATTAGGGAAGGATAGAAGAGGTTTTACTACTGAAGGTTCAGGTGGTGGAGCACAGCTCAGTGCCTTGAAGACTTCAACTTCAAAGGGCTTGGCTTGGTTCTTAAAACATAAAGCTATTTATCAGAGCCTACATTTTCAATGCTTATTACATTCCATCACATTTCTGTAGTTGTATGCGAAAGCTTGGTTGCTCGTTCTCAAATAACATGTTGTCTTTCTCTGTTCTTCTGTAAATTTACTTTGCTGACTTTAAAATATATTAAAAATAAACTGTGTTATATTTTAGGTTTTATTTTTCTCCATCTATCCACCTATACATCCATTATCCAAACTGCTTATGCTAATCAGGGTTAGGGATGGGGGGGGGGGTGCTGGAGCCTATCCTAATGGTCATAGGATTTAAGGCAGAGAAACATGTCAAACTTGGACAGTAAACAGAAATTCACTTTGTCCATTGGAAAGGACACGTAATTATTTCTACATTGAAAATTAATAAATTGTAATTTGACCAGTAGTGTTCAAATACAAATATCTGTATCTATCCTTTTAAAGGTATTATATGTAAACTGTAGTGACATGAGCTTTTATACTAAATAATTGCATTCTACAGAGGGACTATAGAGAGCATTCTCTGCATCACATCTTGGTTCGGGAATTGTTCCGTTTCAGATTCAAACAAAGGATTTTAAGGACAACCAAGAAGATCATCAGGCTCTCTCATTAGCCTCTTCATAGCATATTGGCCTTCACTGCCAGAATAGAAAATTGTTTCTTCCCTTAAGCCATTTGACTCCTCTATCAGAACTGAAACATAAACTGCACACACACACACACACACACACACACACACACACACACACACACACACACACACACTCATTTCTCAGGCAGAAGTGAAATGTAAACTGTACTCTTCATATACACAAACACACCCCTGAACTGAACCTCTTCTCCTAACACTGTTCATATGCACACTGAACTGTTCTGCCTGAAACACCCTTAATGCCTTTCTTATAAACCCTTATTTGTTATGTACTGCACATTATCTGATTCTCTGTCCTGCTGCTGCTGCTCTTATGGTTATGATGATGATGATGATTATTATTATTTATTGCTGTCTATTCTGTATTTTTGCTTAAGTACAGAATTTAAAGACTAGAGTACAATATCTGTCTTAATACTGAATTAATTCAGATAAGTAACACTAAATGTTGTCTTATCCCATGGTTTTGTTACTCTTTTTCCATTTCTTGCTCTCTCGCTCTTGCTGTCCTTGCACTTCATGTATTTTGTTCTGTCTACACTTATATGGTGGTTTTGTTCTTGTGTTGCACCGTGGTCCTGGAGGAATGTATAAATGACAGTAAACCTACTTGACTTGATTTGATCCAGCAACGGCTATAAAATCTAGCTACATGACAGGTAAGAGAACAATAATGTTTTACCCCTATACACACTGAGTGTCACGATTCCGCTCTACGGCTGCTAGGGGCCGTTCTCTGACTTCTTTAGCGTGTCCTTGGTGGGTGTGGCCTAATCTCTGGTCCATCCTTGAGAAGATTCTCAGCTGGCCAAAGATTAGATGTTGATTATATTATTGGTCCTCAGTTTTCTCACCTTTGTTTTTAAGTGGTTTATGCCTTAGTTTGGTTTATGGTAGACTTGTAGTCAAGACCGCCTAAACCAAGACCAAGACACTACCAAGACCAGAGGGTATCGAGACCAAGACAAGAC
>JBBPCY010000019.1:16917058-16931142 GCA_037974405.1 Brachyalestes nurse
CGCGAACTAGTTCATTTTTATTTGAATGAACTGTATTTTGAACTAGTTCTTTTTCAGCATGAACTGGCACAACACTGGTGATTATGCATACACATACTCATATAATTTTCCATTTATCATAATCTTATCATTTTAGTGCACGTATTCATACTCAGTTACATCAATTATGCATACATTTTAGACGCACAGTGCGTTCTCCAGCTGGGAGTCTGTGGCTGGGAGACGACTGGAGTAAAAAGCATGAATGAAAGAAAGAAATCAGTGTTGTGAGAATGACACAACCGCAGCATACAAAAATGTTACAGCAATTTGTTTCTCAATGTAGACTTTAAAAATGTCATGGAAATGTAGTCAGGTCAACCTTCCACTGGAACATTCAAGTGCTGCTATTAAACAGAAACAATTTCAAAACTGCCTGCTTTCAATGACCCTCTCTTGCATAAAGCGTGAGTTTCTCATGGCAACGAATAAGACCCAAGCATTATTTTTGCAGCACAAAGAATAATGGAGCAATCAGATGTAATACTGTACATTTCAGATCAAATTACTGGAAATTGGAGTCCTGAAATGGCTTGATTGTAAAGATAGAGTTACCCAGTGTTAGCAGCTAAACTGAATGATGTTGGAAAAAAGGACCACATTTGCCTTTAGACATAAAGTTGCCAGAAAAGGTAATATGTTTAGGAGGTTTGTCCATTATCTACACTCACCATTCCCTTAATAAAAAGTGCTTGTAAGTTCCCTTTGTGGGCGCACAGTTATGGTTAGGGCACACTGACCAAAAAAATGTCAATCCTAGTACAGGCTGTTATTTTGAATGCATCAAACTCCTAAAAGAAATGAACATGTGTGAATGGAAGAGAACATTCTAGAATATGTAAGATGTTCTTAGATGTTTTAGCAGTCTTGCAATACTAATTTAGTTTATTTTGTTTGTATTTTTTTCCTCATTCTAAACTTGCACGAGTATTCAATATTAAGTCCAGGTTGTGTTGTGAGTCAGTTAAGGGCACGTAAGAGTCGAATCAGTTAGAGGTGAGTCAGAGTCATTCATGAGTCAGTTAAGTTGGTCATTAGTCAGTTAAGGGTAAGTCCAAGTCAATCATGAGTTAGTAATAAAAGGTGAGTCTAGGTTGAACTGCGAGTCAAGTAAACAATGCAAATTGAGTTGCTGACTCAAGACCCCGTCTTCGTTTCTAAACGTAACAACACTTCCAAACAAATGAAAAAAAAAAAAACATTAATGTAAGTTAGTATATATTACAGCCCTGATTGTCTGGGTAATTTCTATTACAACAATTCCCTTCAGAAATCCAACCTGAAAAAGGAATCAGGTCCAGCAAACAAGCTGAGTTGGAACGCATCCAGAAGACTCGCTTTTAAAAGTCCTACTCTGTAAAGCACAGTTACCAGACTTTCCAGGAGCTTCGCTCGGTGCATTGATATGAGATCAAAGTCTCCATAAACAGCAGGCAAACTGACATTATGCTCAGATCAGCACGCACCGAGTCAGCTCGGCAAGAGGCTGTAAACCATTACAGGTCCCTTCAATGCACATCTTGAAAAGATGAATACATTCCACTTTTTACGGAACGTCTCCGAACCGAACTGTACTTTCCCCCTCGCAGTCTCCTCATTAGTGCTGAGCCTCATTCAAAACCTGTTAATGAGCACATAGCACACCCCGAGAAACAGAGGCTTTATTCTTAGCATTGGATGTTCTCTCTCTCCTTCCAGTGCGTGGCTGAGGCTGTTATACAGTACTCTATTATGGGTTTCTGACTTCAGGCTTGAAAAAGAAAAAAACTTGTCTTCTGAAACAGCGTTTTTCTCTCACAGAATATGACAACAAAATGTCACAAATAAGAGGCTTTGGTGAGTCCTAAAAGGGGCGACTGCTGTAGTGTGTGCCCAGGCTTAGAGTGAAGTGCAAGTCAGCTCATGTTTACTTCTGTTATTCACCTCAGGCCATCGAGTCGGCGTGAAACAATTTAAAAAGTTTACATATGCCTAATATGCCGTGTCGGAACCAGAGGTTGGTAAAGTAGCCTAAAACCATGCGCAAATACAAGTGTTCTTACTTATGAGAGATAATGCATCAAGTGGAAGTACATGTGGCTAACAGAAAACAACTGGAGCAGCAGTAAAAAAACAGCAGCGGCAAAGTATTGAAGATCTCATAATACACTCATTGTCAGTGCTGGTCCTGGAGTGAACTCTATGCTTATTGTATAATTGTGTCACGGATAAAGTTTTAATACATTTGTACATCAAACAGTGCTTTCAAACTTTTAGCAAGGTTTTAGCCTGGATGATCCTGGTGTGATGGTTAGTGCTATGTCCTCACAGTATGAAGGACCTGGGTTTGATTCCCCTCTGACTCTGTATGAAGTTTGCATGTTATCCTCATGTCTGTATGCGTTTCCTCTCATGTAGAGACATGCATTTCAGGTGAATTGCTAAGCTAAACCTGTGATGGATGGGTGATCAGTCCAGGGCATTTATTTGCCTTTTGCCCTGTGACCGCCCCAGTAACCCCCTGGTTAAGGATAAGTGGTTCAGATGATGGATGGATGAACCCTCCATAGCTGTGTGCTGCCGATAGCCTGTAACGAGATCTCAGCCTCCACCTGTTTAACACCAAAACTCACTTTCTTGTACATGTTAGATATAACAAAATATTTTGGATCTTACTATAAGAACATGTGACTCTAGTGTGCAGAAGAAAAACTGTTTAACATAATGAAAGTAGAGAGGAAGGATAAAGGAAGGGAACTGCCTTAAGTCAAATTGCCTTAAAAATGTGTTGGAGAGAGAATCTGTGTAAAAATGGCTAAGGCAGCCAGAAAGGGACTAAAAGCAGCGAAACAAATGTGAAAAAAAAACACGTAGCAAAACACACAGCAGACTTCTGAACAGACTTCAAGATACTAAAGCGCAGGTTACTTATAAAACAAGACACGTGTGACTGTTGCGGTTTAATTCAAAATAATCAGCCTGTGAACATTCCGCAGTACTTACCCATGAATGGCTTGGTAAGAGCTGGCAAATTCTCACCCCCCTGGTTGGTGCGGCAGTAAAGTGCCAGCCTCTGAATCAAAAGGTGGCAGAATAAAATCGAAAGTGTGAGTAGATATTTTTTTAAACTTTTTTTGCCCATAAAACCAATGTTTGTGTGTCGGGTTTTGTAGCAATCAAGCAATCACACTTCACATTTTCTTGTGGAAATGCGTTGTTGTATCTGTTTTGCTTCCAATCCCTTTACATAAACAAATGCTTTTATATTGATTTATATATTTATAGTTTACAATACCCTCCTCAGAGACCCTGTTCATGCCACGAATTAAGATGCATCTTGGGTGATCTGAACAGTATACAGTAACCCCCCGCTTTTCGTGTGGGTTATGTTCCAAGAGCACCCGTATATAGTGTTGTGTTATGGTTAAAAAATGTCTATTTTCATAGTGTAAACCCTAAATATGCCCCCAAACATGCTCCCAAAACACTTTCATTTCATTTTAAATTCATTAACCTCAAAGAAAATCTAGAGATAGATGCACTGTTCCATATTGAACAGTTTACACTGAACACCAGCAGCGCTAGAATGTAAATACTGTTGCGAGTGTGACAGAGAGAATGCAATAATACACTGTTCTTCAAGGAAATAGTAGTCCATTCTCAGCTTCTGCAGTTTTAGACAGAGAGTAACCCCCAAGTGGCATGCCCCAGTACTGCTCCCAACTCACCCAGAACTCTCGAGTCGCCCTCATGAGACGGGCTCAACCACACAAATTACACACATAAACACACATTAGTTCACTAACAAACACCTACTTGACAAACATCTACTCCCTCTCTAACACTCACAAAAACACATATAACTGGGCCAACCGTGCCGCAAAGGCTCATGGGAGCCAGTCCTGCCCCTTCGTCCTCGTGCAGGGTTTATGTTAGGACGTCACAAAAGCACAAAAAATGCAAGGATAGCTGCCTTTTCTGTGCATATGCGGGAGATTCTGCGAAAAAATATTCGTTTAGTTCTCAGAAAAAATCTGCATGAGACTGAATCTGTGACTGCTGATCCATTTAAACCTGAGGGATTACTGTACACCTGTTGAGTAGGCGGTGCCTTGATGTGGCCCTGGATACATTCGACTTAAAGAATGTGGACAAATGCAGCCCAGACCACCATCACACCTGTATTTAGAGCTGTCCACCTAAGTCCCAGATGTGAAC
Organism: Brachyalestes nurse; assembly: GCA_037974405.1. Taxonomy (NCBI): domain Eukaryota; kingdom Metazoa; phylum Chordata; class Actinopteri; order Characiformes; family Alestidae; genus Brachyalestes; species Brachyalestes nurse. Next base: position 16,921,295 of record JBBPCY010000019.1, read on the forward strand.
GGGGCCATATGATGGAAATAGATACGATGGAAATATATATGATGGTAATAGGACACTAAATAGGACAATACATGATTTGTCTTCCTACTGTAATGCAGTGCAATCAATTATGCTGATTAACAGTAAAACAATCCTCCCACTTTTGAAATGAACAAAACAAAATGTATTCATCATCGGGACAGCTTGCCGCAAAAGAATACGGATTTGATGTTTTTCGTGGCTCTTCTTTCTTTTCCCTGGAGAACACAGCCTACAAGGAAAGTGTCTATTCCGAGCTCCTAGCTGAAGCATTCTCAAGTTAAAGTGATGTATTGTTTGAAGTGAGGTGTAGACATAGATTTCCGCCATTTCTTAACTTGACACCCCCGAGCCCAATTGTGATGTAGTGGTGTTTCTTCCGGAGCCCTCCATTACACTATTTCATATTTCACTCCTGACATACTGTCTCAATAAGGCTGTAATGGTCTCTGCCATTATGACAAAGTGGCTTTCCCCACTTTTGCCATTTGTGGAGAAATTTTCATGGTGTCATAGTCTAATTTGCCACTTCTCACACGTCCTCATCGGCGCAATGCTATTTCAAAACAGGTCCCATCTGGCTCTTCCTCCCAACAATATCGCCCAATGAACTTTCATTTCCTCTGCTGTTAAGCAGAAATGAGACTGGCCTCAATCACAGGTGGGAGGCGAATCTAATTGACTCATGTCTACCCCTCGCTACATCTGCTACACCTGAGCTCCTTTCACCCTGTTTATCATCACATTTCATTCCCTCTCCAGGTACAATGCAGCCAATACATCTCGGACTGTCACATCCACTCATTCAACCTGTCTGATTGCAAAAAGGCCTGTCCTTGAATTTCAGCAAAATATGTCACTTTGATGTGACATGCCTGTGTGTTCTGGACTGGAAGAAATGAAGTCGCGGTATGGTAAATATGGAATGTTCTCACTGAAATTTATTTGATCAACCTCCACGTACTGTACATATAAGATCCCCATACTGTGTAGAGGTTTGACGCATAGACAGGGAAGGTTTTGACAGTGCCCATGAATACACTAAACCATTATTGTTATTATGATTATTATTATTATTATTTGCAAAATGTGCCAATAATTATGTAGCTGACTACAGTAAACAAATACAATCTGTTGATTTAGTCATAGAGCTCATTTTTGTCAAGACCTGCTTGTGAGACTGAATAGCTTCACTATTTTGACATGCTGTGTCGCATAACACTAGAATGTTGGAGAGGGTGACTTGACAGCTCTCACTATACAGACACAAACACAGGCTTATATAATGTGTTTTGGCAGAGAGCGCATGCGTGATTTAGTAGGGGAGCGTGGTGTGTCCGCGGCTGCGGTCTGAGAGGGCAGGGGCCCCCAGCGGCTGCCTTTGATCTCTGATGCAGAAGACAGTGCTGTTCCAGTAGAATCAGGACTCTGAAGGTCTGTGATGGACAAGCCAGGCCCTGTCCTCGGTTTATGCAGCGAGCTTCACGTACACACTTCATTAGAGGAAAGAGAAGCTCTCCACGGAAACAAATATTCACAATGTAGGGCAGCTTATTTGTGCACTCTAGACTGCAAGATTGTATAAGCAGTGTAAATGATGAGTAATATCTAAACAAATAAGTCTAATTTAAGGAAATCTGGGTCTCTGCAGCTCATTCTGAAAGTGCATAGTGCTGCTACACCACTGCAATACAGTCGGACTGACTGCTGTAATTTAGAATGGGTCTCTTTTGACTCAGATCTGTGAGAAACAGAGAAAAACCTGCAGAGAGAGAGAGAGAGAGAGAGAGAGAGAGAGAGAGAATAGAAAGGAAGGAAGGGAGGGAGGCATAGAAAGAAACAGGGATAAAGAAAGAGAAAAGAAAAAACTGAGAAAGAAAAAGAAAATGATTTAGAGAAAATGACGGAGACACAGAAAGATTTAAGGAGTTAAAGAGTGAGGGATGCATATTCAGACATCAAAAGATGAAAGAAAGAAAGAAAGAAAGAAAGAAAGAAAGAAAGAAAAACTATGAAAAAACTATAAGAGCAAGAGAGAGAGATAATTTGAAAAAGAAAAAGTAGGCGTAGAGGGGAGGTTAATTGGAAAAGAAAGAAAAGAGAGACAGAAAAAAAGAGTGTGGGTAAAAAGAAAGAAATAGAGAAAGAGATGAGAGAGAGAGAGAGAGGGAAAGAAATAATTCCAAAGAGAGACTACCAACCAATAAAGTGCTGGAAGTGAATCAATCGACTAGTGACAGGACAGTCACTTCAGGGTCCAATCAGACTTCACCCAGGGGCAGTACATCTCTGTCCCCACCCCTGGTTCTACCCATGGCGCATGGAACAGCTGGTGTCCTGGTGGTTAGGGAGTCGCCACTGCGATCGGAAGGTCGCAGGTTCAAGTCCCAGGACTGCTAGTGACTGCTGAGGTACCCTTGAGCAAGGAACCATCCCCCCACACTGCTCCCTGGGTGCTGCATCGCTGCCTGCCCACTGCTTCACGTGTGTTAAATGCGTTAAATGTGTTAAATGTAGAGAAAATTTCACACTGTTCACACTGTGTTCTGTTCCGTGGCGTGTTCACAAGGGGCCGCTTCACTTTACTTTATTTGGCTGTTCAAACACGGGCCCACGCCTGAGCCTGGTGGTGTGGTCAGACACCCTAGCAGGTCGTCTAGCGCGCAGACCACGCTGATGTAAACGGTTCATAATGAAGCTTCATCAGTGTGGGATGTGGCCGAAGGACGTCCACTTCTGTGCCCTTCTGTGACTCTTCCTGTCTCTCTGTATCTCTCTTTAACCTGCTGATGACACTCTGTGACACTCTAAGCTCAGTGGCCACTTCCATCAATGAACATCCTGTTTGAAGCCTCGCAACGGCGAGGAACTGTTGATCAGTTGTTAGGTGTCGTCTTGGTCTCATGATTTCAAAATGTGAACAGCATGATGAGGAGGAGTTTAAATACTAATTTTGATTAGTATTCATGGATCAAACATCTGTTGTGAATTTTGCTCTTTAAGCTGTCAGAGAACAGCAAGTTGTGTAAACAGTACTGAAACATTGAACAGTTGGACATGTGCATTCAACCATTTAGGGAAGGTCACATTAAGTTCACCTGTAAAAGTTATAGTGCATTTTAGGTTCATCCTGACATTTCACCCGAAAGCCGAATATCCCTAACGTTTTGTGAGTAGTGCATATGATGGAGAAATTAATTAAATTGCAAGTCAAAACAAGAGTTTCACTATTTTACTATTATCAGCGTTGCATATAAACTAGTCCTTTGTATGTTCACTGGGAATGTTCTGTCATGAAGAAAAAACAATGTGAGTAAATTTCATGATTTAATATAAAAATACACTTGACATTTGATTCTAATGACTGACCTATGCAGAAATGCTGAAAAAAGTGGAAAGCGATAATTCTCAGATAATACTGTAGGCTGCAGTGAATTGATTGGGTATTTATCAAAAACATGTACATTCTTAATGCAGCATAGAGTCATATTACATGTGTTATAAGTTCAAATAAATTCTCACACCCTTTACAGGGAATAAACTCAAATATGCAAGTTTTGCACATTTTAATGCCCAATTTCTATTTATCTGAAATCATCATGAGCCATAACTTTGTACCATAACTTACAGGCCCAATTTTATTTTTTTAGGCATGTTAATATACAGCAAACACAAAGTAAGTGTATTAAAATGTAAAATGTGTTCTCTGTTAGAGGGTGTGTACTTATTATCACTTGAGCACAGCTCATCTGGTCAGAGGCAACTGTGTTGTGCAAAAATCATTGCATGATTTTGAGCTCAGAACCCTCTAGTTTACCTAATTTCTCACGACACAGAAATTAGGTAAACTATATTTAATTGAGCACAGCACAATTTGTGGCTTTTTTTTGCATGTTTTATTGGGTTTTGTCATGTCTAATGGGAGTTTGGCTTATGAAACAATTTCTGAAAGCTAAACTCTCCTAGCAGTGCTATTATTATTTATATTATTTTTATTTAGTTATTTTTTGTTGTTAGCATTGGTAGTAGTCAAACCGAAACACAAAAATTTGCTTAACCCTACCTTAATTTCCTCCTGAAAATACAGCAAACCCCTTCATTTGAATTAAGTGGCTGTTAATTTGTGAAACCTTTACCTTATAATTAGATTTAAGACATGGGTGTAAAACTTCATCTTATATTTAAGGTGTTAATTTTGGAGGTTCTATTATTTAAAGGGCAAATTTGAAACAACATTCAGTTGTTTTACCCCGTAATCAGCCTTAATCTGTGCACTTTTTCCCTTAATTTTCCTTCATTTCCTGTAATTTTTAAGGGGTAAAATTAAGGCATTTGTTTTCGTAGTGAGTATTATTCTCTTAATGTATTGTTATTATTGTTATTATTATTGTTATTATTATTATTATTATTGTTATTAGTATTAGTATTTGTAGTATCCTTCTTCTTCTTATTATTATTATTGTTATTATATACTATTATATTGTTGGTGTCATAATGGCCTGTTTCAGTGTTCCGGTGAGCCAATCAAATCATGCATGATCTATCATGATGACTGCCTGGCTGGCAGAACTCAGTTCTGCAGTACATCTAGCAAATGCAATCCTGACAGCACATACTAATAGAGGATCCAACCCAATTCGTCATTGTCAGTGCTGAGGCGTTTACTGTCTAACACAATGAATGGTGGAGCTCCAAACCCTCCAACTATTATCTTGATATTGTATGTCAGATGAATAGAGGTGTGAAGAAGGTTCACTTATAAGAGAAACACTGGCCCATGATATTTTCTTCTCTTTGCACTCAACATCCTCTGCAAAGGTCAAAGTAAACAGCTCAAGCCGATCTGTGAGCAATGATAAATGTACCTTTGTTTTCACTGTCAGGCCACATGGACACTGATACACATTTGGCATTGCCTTCGACTCCAAATAACTGTTATCACTCAGTCATTTGTATTTATGATATACGAGCTTTACAGTAACCTTGAGAGAGTAAAATGATAGCAGCATTTGTTATGAAGTCTACAGCAGCATCCATATCTGTAACACGGTAACGCCCATACAGAGCAAACACGGAAACTTAAAAATCAAAAAAGTCAAAGAAGAACATCTGAAAAGACGTCTGGGTATTACGCTGGTTTAATAATGATGGCTACGCCCCTCAGTCTGACCAGAGATACATACATCTGAAGACGTAACACGCTTATTGGCTTGAAAGATTTCCAATATTTATAGATAGGAGCAAATATCAAAACTTGATCTATGTTTCATCAGTTAAAGCCTCTGATAGCCCCTTAACCTTCTACACTCTCAATGCTCTCCTAATTATTCTAGGCAGCACCCCATAAAACCTACAAAATTGAATATTCAAAGAATATTCAATTTTGTTTGTATAACATTATTTGCTTGTGCAGTTCTGGCTACTTAAGGCCAGGCTATTGATTCGGCATAATGTCTGAGAACATATTTCATGAGTAATTCAAAGTTTTGGGCCACATTCCAGACATAAGCTCAGAATGCTAAGCATTTGAAGATGAAGAGCTCATTGTAAATAACAGTGTGTTACTCTATAGTAAGCTCTTGCACATGAAATGATTACTAACTAACTTATGTTCTTGTTTGCTTACTGACTTCTTCTACTTTTGCATTTTGTTTTAAAGTAAACTTAAATAAATCAGTTTTAAAAAGGTCATTTCATTTACTGGCCTGCACCCACTGCCCTATTCTGAAAAATGTTCAATCTTCCCAGAAGTGGCTGACCTATCAAAATTTCATTACATACTTTTTGATTTACTTCTTTTGCACCCTACTGTTACTTTAACGCTTCCGTCCTTCAAATCGGAGACACAACCAGTTGCCACTGTGTCCTCACAATAAAAGCTATACCCAAAGAGCCCCCTTACATTATGTTCAAAGAGACACACTATTACACGAGAAGCTAAACATTCATACCTCAGCTGCCTCATGCATTTCATGAGCATCTAAAGTGGCTAAAGAGAAATTTCTGAGAATAATCAAAGGGAATTAAGACAAAAGTAAAGAAATGATTTTCCAAAACTACAAAGCTGTCCTAATCAGACAAACTGCAGTACTAGTTTTTACCTCTGAAATCTGAGTAAAACAGACAGGTCTTTCTGTCCATCCTTCCTTTGTGAGAGGGTAAATCAACACTTTTGTTCTGAAATGATATGTAGCTGTTATTTGCTTGTTACTCATATAATATTTACTAAAAATACACTCAATATTCTTGGCTAACAAATATATTCACAGTGTGTTCATCATCTGAGTACCTTTATCAGCCAGATAACGTTGTATTTTTCATTAATTACTACTGTAATTACTACAGTAATTACCTGTAAAAAGCCACCTAAATTCAGTTATATTTATGCATTTATTCTGTGACAGCCAATGGGTTGAAACAGTCATCTAGTGCATTTGAAGCCACATATGTTACATATTTTTTCCGTGTTATGAAGAAATATGAAATAATCTTTTGAATGGTAGTGTAATCAGGACATCTGAGGGGAGTAAAGATCCATGGACTGATGAATTTGTCACTGAGATTCTTCTAAGACTGAACTTGTTATGTTTACAAGAAACCTGCAAGTAAAGTAAAATTAAGCCTCCCGAAGTACAGAAGCTATGAAAGTTTAAGGTTGGAAACATCACATACTGAATAAACTGTTGTTGAGTCTTCTGTGTAGTCATCTATGTGAAATGCTCCTAGCACTACACCAAAACGGCATTCCTAAAACATCTCCTTCTCATGTTTGCAGATAGGAAGACTGATATCAGCAAGATGGTGGTTCAGCTCATCAGTGCCTCTGCAGATTCGATACTCTTTCAATCAGTGTGCAGAGCTTTCAATTTCCATCAAAATAAAAGGAGAATTTAACAGGAGATAGGACCATCAATATGCCATTTATTACAAGGCAGAGTTAAACATTTTCAGAGAAGGTTAAATCCAGATCTTGTATACCTAAATCCATAGGCTTAGATTAGGCAGGGTGGGTGAGATAAACTGCCCAACCGTCCACCATCTACCCACCAAAACTTTGCTCTTAACATATCTGGACTGTCTAAATATGACCAGTAAGATCAGTAAGATATTTGCAAAACAACTGGCTTTGGTTTTAATACATATTTTCCAAGACATCTTTACATCCAATCACACACAAACTTGCATGGGAAATACAATACATATGCAGTTGGGATATTTCATGTTCACTGATGTAGCTGATTGTGCTGGTTACACTTTCCCCATGTAAAACACATTCAAGAATGTTTGAAAGCCACCCTAATCAGACTATCTGTAATGTAAGCTCCTTACCAACTGGAGACTGAATTGATCCTGGATTAAACACACTGATGCTGTAGGCTGGTTGGTTAGTCAAAGTTACCTTGCTTAGTACTGACATTTACAGCATTTTGCAGACACTTTTAATCCAAAGCAACTTCCATTCCCTAACTACAAGGAACAGTCTACAGGGAGCATTAGGCCTAACTGCAGGTCTAATGTCTAATGGCAATGCTGATCTGTGTTGATCAGAGGTCAAAGTCAAAGTGCATTACCAACTGGAGACTGAAGCGGTCCTGGTCTGTACAATGAAGAGAGGAAAGCCTGATTTCAGAACATGTTCAAGCATCAAAAAAGGGAATTTAAGGAGATGTTTTAAGAAAATCAGCCAGGCACTTTCTGGTCTGTCCCATTCAACTCAGTATCTTATAGTAAACGTGATATTGAAGTGCAAGGAACAAAAACCGAATTTCTATGACTGAGATAAAATCCTCTGGTGAGAGTTTAGCATGTTTGTTTGAATCTAATCAAGGTGATCTGAAGGGTTGAAAGTAGGAATGTTTTGCACACTGAATAACCATTGAATGCCACATTCCTAATGTAACATATCCTTGAAATAATTTGTATGAAACACATCATGTAACAAGTCATGCGGTACCTTCTGCCCCCAACTAAAATAAAACATACGCCACTTGAACATATTTTTGGAACCATTGGTAGCTTTGTAGTGAGTCATAAGCGGTGATGACCTAAGTCTGAGTGTATGAAAAATTTGAGAAAAAAATGCTCTAACAAATGCTCATCATCATTTTGAGTCATTATTTTGAGCAAACTAACAGACTTCTTCGTCGGCTTGGCTTTGTTTCCAGAATGACTCACCTGTGGTTTAAACTGTTCATACATGACGAATCTTTGAATATTTTTCCATGGCTGCCGTCAGCAGCCGGCAGCGTAAAAATATAAAGTGCCTGAAGGGGCTGCTTTCAGCTGTTTTTGGCACCGCACGCCTCTTTCTTCCATATGGCCTATTATCTTGTCCACTTGCTCATACAGGACTGTCAAATTACTGTGAAATGTGCGATCATTAGGGGCGACGTGGATCCCAGCATCACTCTCTTTGTTCATGCCTTTATTCCTCAAGCAAAGTTGAAAAGGTGGATTTTAGGTGACAGTATACGGCTCTTGGCTGCTTGTGTATACTCTTTGGCTCCCGCCAGCAGAGACTGTACAGACGTGACTCATTAGCTCATCTTTTCTAATGCTCTGCTGGATGGTGAATGAATCAAAAGGCAATAGTCAGTCATGTCACTGTCTTCGGTGGGACTGACCTTCTTTTAAAGGACAGATTACATTTTGTTCACAGTCTGCTAAAGATAGAAAAACCCAACCTAAGATGATAGAAGCTTTATGAGAGGAATCTTACCAGCTCTGTCCATTTCTGTAATTTCTGTTCTGAATGTTCTAAAAACTGTCCCAAGTGAGAAATGGAAAAAGGATATTGATGATGGTTCTTGCCTTTATCGTATCTAGGATCCCTTTAAACAGTGAGCGGTTTAAGCAATTTCTCAGGACATGGAGACCCACATCGTGAGCAATTATGTAGTAGTTATTATTATTATTATTATTATTATTATTATTATTATATTAGGTTTGTGAAGTTTAATAGGTAAATACCACTACTGTCCTCCTGCAATGTTCTCCCTGTCCTTTTCCTGTTTTCCTGTTGTCTATGTTGTTGTTTACACTCTCTATATGCCTTTGTTTATGTGTTTGTTCCATGTGAGTATGTTTTGGTCTTAGCCTTGCCTTTAGCCCCACCCCCTTGTTATTCTGTTCACCTGTGTCTAATTCCTGTCTCCGCCCTTGCCCAGGTGTTCTTATTTCCCTAGTTGGTATAAATACCCCTGTTTCCCTCTGTGTTTGTGGATTTTCTTGTAAATCTGCGCTTTGTAAAACTTGTTTTAGAACTGTTGGTTTTCGTGTGTTTTTGTTAAACCTGTTTATTTTCCAGTTTCTTTCTGAGGTGCTTCTGTTCTTGTTATCCTATGGATCATCTTGAATTTTTGCATTTTCTCTTGTTTTTGTGAACACCAGACCACTTGCTTTTGTCTCTGGACAAGACGTGTAATATTACATTTACCTGCCACCCTAACATAATTCAGTTTTAATTTATTTTGGACAAGTTACACATTATTATTATCCCTGCTGGAAAATTGGATCACTTTAACCCAGCATGTTTTTTTGTTGTATAGTGACAGAAATTGGTATTTTTTATATATATTTAAATGTATGATATTGTATTGGGCCTCAAAAATAACCCTGAACAAACAGTTCAATGAACTTTGAAAGGGGACCTATTATGCAAAGCTCACCTACAGAAAAACCAAGTTATAATAGGTCTATGGGCTACAAAACATGTTCATGAAGTTCTTTGCACAAAATCACTCTTACATAAAGAGATATCACCAGGTTTATTCTTCACAGTTTGGGTCCCTTTTAAAACAAGCCGTTTAGAAAGAGGGCCCAGTGTGACG
>JBBPCY010000019.1:17032164-17044587 GCA_037974405.1 Brachyalestes nurse
GATGACAGCCAGAATCACACAAATGGGTCTGTTAAAAGTATGCTAGAGGTAAAGTGATTATCTGGCAATATCCACTGGCTGTGACATCAGTGCCAACTCGATTGTGCAGCTCCTCACCTGAATACTAGGTGGAACTCAGCTCTGGATAGGTAGGTTACGTCAAAGTAGTGTGTGGTGGTTGGAAGTCTAGGTAACCCAGGTGAGGCGAGGAGCTCACTAATTAAGCTACGGGGTTGCCAGGCTACTAACGACATGTCCACCTGTCCTGTGTGTGCAACTGTGCAAGTGTCTGCGTGGTGTGATTAGTTGAGTGAATGTGTGTGTCTGTATTTAGACCAGCCGATCCTAGGAGTCGTCGTGTGGACACCATCCTGATAAGCGTGCTTGTGTCAGAGTGCAGGGCTGGAAACACCCCTTATGTGCCAACGTGAACTTGAAACTCTACGAATGGATTATTGTTGCAGACGGCCTCCCAGAGACAGAGAAGGAGGGATATGCTGGAGAAACTAAAGATATCTGTTTTGACAGACTGAAGCTGAAGCTTAAAAAGACTGAGTGAAACTCAGCACAGAAAACGCACGACTGAGGGGCCTGGCTGGAGGGGTTCTTGTTGAAAGAAAAAGTTACTGTGGACTGTATTTGTGTTGGAGTTAGTGCACTCTCCAGGACCACTGTGAACGAATTTTGACTTAAATTAAGTGCTTAAAGTGAACCGGGTGGTGCTTATAGTCTCAGACCTCAAGCTCATAGGCTGAAATCTTGCCGCGTTACAAAATCCAAAGTTCCACCAGCGAGAGGGAGATGATGAATGACACCACATGCATCTGTTCACTGACCACGAACAGGCAATAGAACTTACTTGCAGGATTATTGATTTGTTAATGTCTCGCGGGCAAAAGGTTTGTTGTAACGCAAGCGTTACTAAATATGTACCGAGTAAAATATTACTGAAAATTGATTAGTAATGCCTTACACTACTGTGTTACAGCAAAAAGTAATACGTTACTGTAATACATTACTTTTGTAACGCATTACTCCCAACACTGATTAGTAGGATATCATTTAATGACCCCTTGGTGTGCCCAAAATACCAGCACACCATGTTATTGTTACATTAAAACAACAATTGAAATACGAAGTTCCACCAAGCTTTTTAATGTATACATATATTTTTCCTATGTACTTGTTTTTGTGTATTCTTTTATATATATACATCTTGTTTGAGTTGAACGCTCTTATTGTGTACATTTTGTGTGTAAAATGTATCTTTTACTTTCCCAAAGCTCTTTAGAAGACTTAACATATTAAAATACCAGCAAGTGCAGTTATTACTTTATTGTCATGGACACATTCCAAATGCATTAATATATACCAACCCTCTGGCAATTTCTTCTTGGAATAGCTTTTCTGAGTGGCTAAAAGCAGTTGAAATTATTGATTCCCCTCTTGTTTCTCAGCAGACAGCTGTTGTTGTACATACTGGTGTTGTGCCTCCTTTGTTTGCCTCCCATGGTGGACCCAACCATCTGAACTCCCACCATCTGAACTCAACCAGACCTTTTGGTCCACTGTAAGCAGGCACAACATCTGTTGCTTATTCACCCTGGGTGTAGATCTACAGATGTCAGACTGCAAACAAACCCTGGTTGGGAACTGAGGATTGCAATAAATGCATGATTTGTAGGTTTAAATTCCAATAAGTAACATATATTAAAGAAACCTAAGCAAACTGGGCCATGGTAGGCCATCTAGTAATTTTAAGTTGGGAAAACATCCATCTTTGACTGGCCAACATAATGCAATATTTAGTCTTAAGTATTGGTGACCTTCATCATTCAAAATTTGAAGGATTCATTATTGGCATCCCTAACAATTCCTATTAAATAAATGTAACTGAAGATTTTTTGTCATTTGTACTCTACTTAAGTTGATCAGAATGTCTAGGAAATTTTAATTAGTAATCCAATGCTGCCGTTGTTTCTGGGGTATAAATGTGACACGCTCGTCAAAATGGGAAAGAGAAGAGAACATGCCATTCAAGTCAGGCAGATATGATCTTCATAAGTCAGCAAATGGTTACAAGAAAATAGCGAAACTTGCCCATATCCACAGAATTGTGATGAACAGGGCTGGACAAAGTTTATCTTGCCACTGCGCACAGTCAGGAGGATGGTAAGGAAGGTAAAAAGTTCACCAACATTAGAGAACTGCAGCAAAGAGTGGCGTCCTGGGGTCACTCAAGTCTCCATAAAAACCATTAGATGCTACTTACATGCTACAAACATGTTGTCCTGGAGGCATGCCAGGAAAAAGCCTTTCCTCTCCTGCGATCGCAAACATAAATGTGTGGAGTTTGCTGAACGGGACTTTAACTGGAGCTGTGTGCTTTGGTCAGATGAGACTAAAATTTCGCTTTTTGGCAACGAACACTCTTGGTGGTTTTGGCGTAAAACAAAGGATGAATATGTGGAAAAGCACCTCATGCCCACTGTTTAGTATGGTGGAGGATCCGGCCCTATGAACCTTGTTAGAATGCATGGCATCATGTACTCTTTGAAATACCACCAGGACATTTTAAAACCTCTGCCAGGAAACTGAAAACTGGTCTTTCTGCATAATAATGATCCAAAACATATGGCCAAATCAACACAGAAATGGTTCACCAGACACAAAATCAAACTTCTTCCATTACCATTTCAGTCCCCAGACCTAAATCCCATAGCAAACCTGCGGGGTGAGCTAAAGAGGAGAGTCCATAAGAGTGGACCGAGGACTCTGGACGATCTAGACTGGCAAAGAGGAATGGTCAAGGGTGTGAAATATTATAGGAGAAGATTAAGTGCTGTCCTATTGGCAAAATGGGGCTGTACAAAGTATAAACAGCAGAGGTGTCAATACATTTGGCATACATGATTACAAATAAAAATACATTCTTAATGTGGGATTTTTCGCCCTTTTGATTAAATATACTCAAATAAAAGGTTGGATCACAATTTTCATTGTGATGTTATATTATTCACAAACAAAAGAATTTATTTTCAGGATTTATATCTTTCTCAGGGGTGCCTGACCAAATGGTGCAGCTGGAAATGAGCTACAGTTAGTAACGGTAAACCTGAAAAGTCACGGAAAAGTGTGTGTGTTTGTGTGTGTGTACTTATTTTTAAACAAAACCTGTAATTTGTCCAGAGGGACCCAAACCTTTGCATACGATTACATCAGCAGTGAAACTAGAACCCCATTTTCACACCCACATTAAAAGTAATCCTGTTGAGAATATTGGAAAGTGGTTCAAACAACGGAGGATTAGTCACAAATGCAGACTCCACATGTATCTGACCTGACCAAAACAGTGCTGAACCAGAAATGATTCGGCTGGTGCACCGTTCTCAGCAGAAGAGTGACACCAGCATGGCAGGCGTGTGGTGGGGTGTGTTGCTCTGGTGGGAGTGTGTCAGGCTTAAACACCTGCTGTGTTGAGAACAGTCCATCTACACTGATAAATGGCTGAGAGGCTGACTGTTGTGTAAGTGTGTGTAATTAAGTGGTCAGAAAGTGAACACAAACGCCAACATCCATGCTGTGCCAGATGCACCAGATGCATGCAAAAGCATTTCGGGGTCATTGCTGTGGTGGTGGACTTTTTCCATTGTTGGCCAAAGTTAAGGGTTGCTGACATGGTAGTGCTGCACAGAGCAGATCACACACAGGAGTGTTTCTGAAGTCCACTTACTGCCCACTATATCAGACATATCTAACCTGTTGTAAGGTTACTGATGATAGTTCATCTGCATCTGTGTATTTTATCATCATCAAATCCAGTCTGTGGTTTCTAGCCACCAGATACTGTTAGCTGGATATCGTGTGCCGCACAACAACAAAGTAAACGAATAAGTAAAATAGACTACAGTGTGACTGTAAAGAGTGCACATATGTATATGTGTGTGTGTGTGTGTGTGTGTGTGTGTGTGTGTATGTGTGTATGTGTGTGTGTATGTTTACATTCCCCCCAACAAGAAGGCACAAGAAGGCATGCTAAATGTATAAAAAGCTGCATTAAGACAAAGGAGGACTTCTTTCTAAAATTTACATTTACATTTACTGTCAGGTCTGGGTATGGATACGGGGAGTGGCCACTAGAGGCCGCTATTGTTTTGTTTGGGGGTTTTGGGTCTTTTATTTTGACAGGGGAAAATGTGACATCTACAGCATTTAGCTGACGCTCTTATCCAGAGTGACGTACATCAGTGCTCAAGTAGTCAACATACTTAAACTTGTAAAGCTAAACTTAAATCAACGTCCGCTATTCAACCAAGATACTGCAGGCAAAGTTACACCTAAACGACTCCCATCGAAGAAAAGTCAGAAGTTAAGGCAAAAGTTTGGAAGGCATGGAGATCAGACAAAGATTTTTTTTGTTTTTAAGTGAAAATGGGAAAGAAAAAATAAATAAGCAGAAACGATAGGCCTAGTTAGTCACCAGGGTGCTCCTTGAAGACACTTAAAGACAGTGATGGACTCCGCAGATCTGATCAGAAGAGGGAGTTCATTCCACCACTGGTGGGCCGAGACTGAGAAGAGGCTTGATGCAGGTCTTCCTCTTCTTTTGAGAAGAGGAGGCTCAATACGAGCCGTGCTTGAAGCCCTGAGAGGACGAGAAGTGACTTAGTTTGATCAATGATATTATGTTTGGGGGTGCAAGTCCATTCTTGGCCTTGAAAGCAAGTGTTAAGTGCTTGCTTTGACCTTTGTGCAATGCAGATTCATGAGTGCAAAGTCGACTTTTAACAAGCAAATTGACTCTTTCTGGGAGAACTTGGGCACAATTCAGCAGATTCCCTTTCAGGGAGGACAGCTTCACCTGGTCTCTTAACTTCAGCTTTTCATCTGAATAGCAAAAACTGCACCCATGTCTGCCCTCACTCGCCTTTTCTTCAAGCACGCTAGGAAGGTGCAGCAATTCAATGGTTCTCTGGCACTGGAATGGGGTGTAATGATACTTTTACTTTTGCGGATGACAAAGACAAAATCAATGGCCGGATGAAGTGTTGTTATTTTCTATAATTAAATCCCATTAGAACCAAAGGCAGATCAAATGAGAAGGGAAGTGCTGTGAATGGGGAGTGTGCCTCCAGAATACAGAAGACAGCTTGAGTGAATCGTAGAAGAATGGAGGCTGCTGCGAAGATATGTGCTGCATTCGATACATGGGAAATCGACTTGCCCTACTCAGTGGCTAATTAGAGATATACACTGCAAAATCAATGCTTTGTCCTGAATGCTCCACGAACGTCTTACCTTTGCAAAAAGCTGGCATAAAAGGCCTCAAGTAGTTTGTTTGAAGTGAGGTCATGGATCTATGAAATCCTACTTAGAAACAAAGGTGCCTAAAAGTGGAGCAAGTACATGTCCTATGCCACCATTAAATCCTTCTAAAACCACTGTCACTTTAGAATGAGAGCTGTAAAGATGCCTCACTCTTCGATTTGATTCCGTGTGTTCAGTGACCACACAGCGGAGCCAGACAGTACATGCTTGGATTGAAAAGTGGGTTATGTTTAGTGTATACCATCTGACTCAGCAAATGCATGCTTTAAACCCCCGTGAATTTGCGGTCCAGAGTTTGCGACTTTTTCTCAGAACCGAAGTAATAATTGCTTGCGGAAGTCCAACATTTAACATATAATTTTTCATGCATATTAGTGCTAACTAAAATATAATTTACTAATTTTGTAACTTACATGTTAATGTAAATTCAGCAAATTTTTTATATAAAATATGACAGTATAAATGTTTTGGCACTATTGAAAGAACACAAAGAAAGCGCGTCATGGGATGGTGAAATACCGCTGGAGGTTTGAAAGTAGCCAATCCGAGAGCGTTGTTTATTTTTCCTTGCTGCTGATTGGCTGCTGCCATGTGACGCATCTCTGTCAGGTGCAGTTCAGCATTCCCATATCAGAACAGTTTCGCTGAGTGTTCTCGTGTTTTTCGTTTTGTTAGCACTGCAGGAGACAGCAGTTCAATGTAAACTGTACAGTATGGAAACAGGGTTAACTTTACATTTTTTAATGGCAATGTTTGAAATTAGTTTAAAATGAAAAGAAAGTGTTTTGGGAGCATATTTGGGAGCATATTTAAGGTTTACACTATACACATTTTAGGCATTTTTTTTTACCACATCACAAATTCACAGTTTTTCACAATTCGTGGGTGCTCTTGGAACGTAACTCCTGCGAATATCGGGGGTTAACTGTATATTGTAATCTGCAGCAATATGAAGACTTTGAAGACTTTGCAGCACCTTGCAGTCTGTTAACTTGCCAGACACACTGGCAAGCTAGTTAGTACAGTTTAAGTAGAAGATATGCTGGCTAACTAGTTTAATGTAATGTTCTTTTGTGATCGTCTGTATAACTTTTGTAGTTTTTGAGATCTTGGCAAAAAGTTATGACCAGCGGTGACTACTCTGTCCATAAGCAGTTTCCACATTTCAGCACTGACTGTTACCTCATTAAAAATTCTCCAGGACCCAGTACTGGTTTCCCTGCCTCTTTCGATCTCTCGCCATGCCCATAAATGCCCTACAGATCAGCGCTTCGATCAGTGCTCTTAACATAATTGATGACTTCAGCTTTGCTGTTCTGTGTTGTATGCTCTATCCGTTCCCCTCCACTTCTTCACTGTGATGGCGAGGGATTTATCTTTCTCTCGTTCTCCTTTGCCCATTCATCAGAGGAGAGCGAGCTCCCTCGCTGTCCAAGCGTCCCCCTGCCTCGGCTCTCCGATGGCGACGGACACAGGTGGTCAGCGTAAGCCAGCAAGAGCGTCCGCCACTCTCAGACCAAAGCACTCATCCCTGCTGCAGGCCAAGGCCTGCTGGGCTTATCATCCGTCACCAGAAGTGCCCTGTCATGCTTTTGATTGAGTTTAATTTGCTCTCTCTCTCTCTCTCTTTCTCCCTTCCTTATTTTCCTTCTTCTCTCTCTCTTTCTCTTTCATCTCCCTCTCTAAATTCACTGTCTCTCTTTCTCTTGCCAACTCCTTCCATCTATCCAATTGTCTCTTTTCTTTCATTGCCTCTCTCTTTCTGTCTCCTCATCTTCTTTTCTCTTCCCTTTCCTCCACTTTCCATCTCATTCTCTTGCCATTTTTCTGTTCCTTTCTTCTTTCTGCCTCTCTCTCGCTCCCACATCTCTCTCTCTTTCATCACTGTCAAGCAGCCTGAGTTAGAAAAGAAATGACGCTGCTTTGACTCAACACAGTTTTGATATTTAATGTCTGTCACTCATCTAAATTAAACACCTCACATGAATTCACTGTAATTAGTCCTTTGCTACAATACTCATTTGCCCAGAATGTAAGATGCCAAACCATCCGTCATTTCCAATCCCTTTGGTTTTTCTTCGATTTTGCTAGATTGCATTCAAGGAACTGCAGGTTTATGTCCAGCCCCATAAAAGCACCTCTGGTGGAATTCTTTTCAAGTCCTATCCCCTGAATTTTTGGATTAAGGACACTGAATTGCTCTAATAAGATCCCTTTTCTTCCTCCCTCCTCTTGCTCTCTGTTTTTATAAAGTCTGCAAGGTTCTATCAGAGCTTAGCGTCGGACGGTTTTCGGTGGAGATTCTTCAGAATTAATTTGGGTGGTGAGAGCGCGGAGCCCTGAGGGCTAAATCTGGAAGCTCTAGGCCTTTGATCTGCCAGGCTTATCTAGCCCACATTTACAGAGCCACATGAGGGCAGTGAGAGCTGCCGTTAGTGTGTGAAAACTCCTTCACTTCTTTTCATCACTCACCCATACGAGCTGAGAGATGCATGCAGCCCGAGTGCGTGTATGTGTTCGGTGTGAAAAATGCTGTCAGCAAGCAGCGGCAGTATGGCGACTGCAAACACTCGCCTGGAATTACAGGCAGGTGAAAGTTCTGTGGCTGGGAAAAAAGAAAAAAAAAAAAGACGTAATTAAAGTCACAGCAGTAGTGATTTCCGCTGCGCTCCTTCGTGTTATCTAGGAATAAAACAACAAGCACACATCATAACCCGGCTAATTGCTCGGTGCCATGGCCCGCTGCCAGCTAGGCGTCAGTCTGAGCTGTTTAATGATGAGCTTGGCTCGCCATTGAGCTGGAACATCCACCAACTCCCCCGAGAGACGGTATCAAAATGTCTCCCTTTCTGTATCAAACAGCCCCTAAACATGTCCACAGATGTGACGGATGGGACAGCTGGTCAGCTCAACAGAGGCAGATAGAGGCTGCGGGAGGTTTGAGGAGGACAGGTTTTTTTCACTTTCCTGTCCTTTTCACAGAGAGACGGCTAGATGGCCATGACTGATGTGTCGCACACAGAGCAGTGGCTGAGCTGCGTTCATGCCTTGCTGGTTCCTTCAACCGGAAAACAAATCTTACACTAAAGCCTGAAGCCCCATGACATGCTTCTTTGACAGAAAAGTATCCTAACAAACTTTTATTTCCATTTTTCAACAAATAAACACTAACAGTGTATTCAAACAGGCAATACATACAGTGGTACTTGAAAGTTTGTGAACCCTCTAGAGTTTTTTTTAACCTTTTCCAGCCTGATGAGCATCAACAAGCCTTTTTCCTCAGTGATCTCCTTTATTCGTGTCATGATGCAATTCCACAAACATACGTTAACTAACTTTGGTAGATCCGTGTTCTTTAAATACACTCACACCTGATTGTCATCCCACTGATTGAAAACACCTGAATCTAATTTCACCTTAAAATTAAATGCTAATCCAAGAGGTTCACATACTTTTGTCACTGATAGATACGTAATATTGGATCATTCTCCTCAATAAATAAATGACCAAGTGAAATATTTTTTTGTCTCATTCATTTAAATGGGTTCACTTTATCTACTTTGAGGACTTGTGTGAAAATCGGATGATGTTTCAGGTCATATTCATGCAGAAATGTAGACAATTCTAAAGGGTTCACAAACATTCAAGCACCACTGTTCTTGTTTTCATTTAGAAAGCCAACAGAAAAATCATTCGATTAGGGTGCCAAACATTTTGAATACGTTTATTCAGTCGGATAAAGCAGTTAATGCTTGCTTTAAGGTGCTCGCAGCATATGGCTCTCTTCTGTTCAACGGCGTAATTAGAGCTGTATTGGCTCCAGTACAAAAAAAGTCAATAGTCACCCCATTCAAAAATAACCAATGAATGAAAAGCATCCATATAATTTGCTTATTTACTAGCTTTTGCTGTCTCGGCTCTAATATCGGCTAATGGGTGAAGTTATCATGGCTTCCCATGAGTCATAGGTGTTAAATTGAGCCAGTATATAATACAAGGGGTCCAATAAACACATTAGGAGGCTCAGCTGCCACAGGCTGAGTCCCCTGCTATGGTTCCCGGTGTGATTTGCTTAATGATAACAAACAGTGGTAATTCTGTATGAGGAGTCTTTCTACTATGCTGCATTATACTTGCTGCATTATACTTTATAAAATACACTTTTGAGAAATGGCACAAGAAGATATGGTGTCCCGGCTCACACTGGTCTACCTGTGTGAGATTCCTCTTCCAGTGCGGGGGCTTTCAAAGCGAAGTCTCCGAGTCTAAGGGTTGGGGGCTATGTTGTAATTCAGCTGGCATTAACGGGATAATAGGACTCTTTGGAACTTGGAAACACATACCCCTGCTGACACAGAAATCTAGTTACAGCTGGTACTTTTCACCACATGCAGCTCCCTCGGATGGTTTTAAATGGATTAATTTCGCCTGTGGTGTGTGGAGTGAAGCGAATGGCATTCTGTTCCCAGCGAGCTCAGAGTGATGTCATCAGAGAAATGGCTAGGAAATGAGCGGCTCCGGTCTGGGAACATGCCAGCGTCTCCTGTTGTTTAGCCAAGCCTGGGGAAGCGCCAATACATCTTCCTTTTTGTTTATCGGTTCTTGTATTGGGGCTGGGTAATGTGATGGTATGTTATTGCTATCCTGATTCATTACCTCGTAATAAACACTTTCCTCAGTATATCATGGGTATGATCAGTACTTCTTGAACACTGAATAATTGCATGTATCATAGATCACTTCTATGGGGCCTGTACACAACAATAGCAACCACTTGCGAGTTGTTTTGGTTACACCTCCTGTTCCTTGTTAAATTGTTTATTTTTTTTTAAAAGATGGAGTCCAAATTCATTGCACTTTGTTTTTCAGAGCCTTATAAAAAATATGGCCTTACTGTTTGTAGAATGTTGTTTGCGAAGATCGCATTAGGGAAGCCTTGTTTGGACTGCCATCAGCTGCACCACACATGTGTTTATGGTACTGGATATACACTTGTATTATGTGAAGGATGACAGTTTAACATAGAGGGCAATGGGCCCTCGGTTGGATTTGTCAAGACAATAAATGCATAAATGCTGTATCATGCTTCTACTACTACAACAACTAATAATAATAAAAATAATAATAATAAGATAATTAAACGTGTTTGTCATTATATTGTACAACCAGAAATCCCAGCAATTCCCAGTTGATGCAGGTACACATATATACAATAAATACAAACACAATACAATAAACAATAAACAGCACTACGCAATATACGAAGTTATTGTCCACTCAGTATATTAATAATAATAATAATAAAATCATAATAACAACCACAACAAAACAACAACAAACAACAACAAAACAACAACAACAACAATAATAATAATAATAATAATAATAATAATAATTATTATTATTATTATTATTATTGTTATTATTATTATTATTATTATTATTAATTAATAATTAATCATTATAAATAGGCAGAATTTAAAGGAACATTTCCAAATACACTTTGTCAATCAAACTTGACATTTAAACATGTAGTTATAAGGGACTCTTATTATGATAGCATTGCCAGTTTGTTCTAACCTGTGCAGTCTAATCAACCTTAACAGCAGCCTGTGTTTACAATATGAGTGCGGAACAATAATTTTTCTCTGTGTAACTGTTACTACAGCCTAAAATGCCATATCTACTACTACATCCTTAATAAATCCAAGAAGACTTATTTAGTTCTTTAGCTAGAGGAAGCAGAGAAGAAAAATACTGCTAATGCACTGTTTATCCAAGGTTACTGCTACTGTCGTCAGCATTTGATTAGACAACATTTCTCCATGGGCCAAGATACAACATATCGCTAGATATAGCTACAAGTTACAACAGAAACAATGCAATAAATAGACGATCCAACGATGTAACAATATGTTGTGAACGGGATGTAAAAGCCTCCAGAGTGACTAGTATTGCAGAGTGACTATGATATTGCACAAGAGGCAGTTGCCAGTATTGAACTACATTGAGTGAGTGGTAAGTTCACTTATCTAACAATGAATGTGCCTGTTGTGGCAATAAACAAAAAGTAAAAAGCAGGTGCTACTGAAAGCCCAGAGTGTAATTTGAGAAGTATTCAAAGTATAAAGTGAAGTAAATATTTATGTGCATTCAGAGTTTTGATGGCCTGTAATATGAAACTGTTGCACAATCTTGCAGAACCAGAGTGGAAGCTTTGATACCGTTTGCCAGACGGTACAAGAGAGGAGAGTCCGTATAATAGGTGGGAATGTTCTTTCACAATGTTTCTGGCTGTGTTATTACAGCAGGTTTGGTTAATGTTTTTTTTAGGATCTCACTATCCACTGTAGTGCGTTACAGTCTGAAACATTACAGTCCCCGTACCGGACAGTGAGGCAGCTATAGAGCAGACTTTGGATGGTTTTCTTATATAATGTGGTTGTACTGGTAAGTTGAGGGTCACTCTCTTCGGTCTCTGCAGAAAGTGCAGACATCTCCAAACACTCAACAGCAGCACCATTGATGGTGAGAGGTGGGTGAGCAGGGCTGGAGTTCCTGAAGTCGACTATCATCTCTTTTGTATTATCGACATTTAGAGAGAGATTGTAGCTCTTACACCAAGCAGCCATTCTCGCCACCTCCTCCGTGTATGCTGAGACATTATGATTCTTGATGAGACCCACCACCGTCATATCATCTGCAAATTTGATGATCTGGTTCAAGCTGGACTGCTGAGCACTCGTGTGTCAGAAGTGTGAAGAGCAAAGGGATAAGGAGGTAGTCCTGTGGTGCTCTCGTGCACACTGTGATGATAACGGAGGCACTGGTGCCAGTGTGGACTGACTGAGGCCTTTCCGTCAGGAAGTCTAACATCCAGTTCACATAGGGAGGCACTGAAGCCCAGCCTGCTCAGCTTAGTGGACAGTGTCTGTGGAATGGGTTGAATAGAGTTGAATGCTGAGCTGAAGTCGATGAACAACATCCTTACATGAGAGTTTCTCTTGTTCAGTGATAGCCCATATGAAAAAGAAATACATAAAACTTCTGAAAGTCTTATACTGCCAGAAACAAATCTTATGTGGCACACACCAC